>JAWLRI010000152.1:963458-1002469 GCA_034781795.1 Crypturellus tataupa
CCCGGCGGGGGCGGGCGCCCTCAGCCCGGAGGCTGATGCGGACGCGGCGGGAGGTAAAGGGGGCGGCCCGATTCCGGCGGGGGGGGGGGGGGTGGGAAAGCGCCACCCCGGCCTCCGCGGCCGCGGGACAGCGCCGCCCGCCTTGGCCCCCGGCCTCTCGGTGCCGCGGGGTCTCTGGAGGCGCCCCCGCTCCCCCCCGCAGTGGTAGCGTCCACCGGGTCCAACGGCTTCCAGCCCCTCCCCGGGGCCGGCGTGGTTCTGTCCAGCAGGGCGATCCCGGTCCCCCCCACCGGGAGCGGCCCTGTCCTGGGCCCCCGCGGTTGCCACCATCCCTGGGGCCGTGTCGTGCTCCCTGTCGGCACCGGAGCCGCCCCTTGTGGCAGCAGGATGGATGTCACCTCCCTGTCCCCTGTCCCCACCCCAGGACCTGCCCGCATCCCTTGGGGAAAGGCAGCACCCCGAATCTTCCCTCCCTCCGCATCCCCTCTCTGGATCTGCCATCCATCCACCCACCCACCCATCTGTATTCCCACTGCCTGCCTGGATCTCCCAGCAGCCAGGATGGGTGCCAGGCCCTGCGTCGTCGTCCCTCCTCCCGTCCACCTCCTGAATTCAGGAGCTGGTTCCCCCTGTGTTGGAATCCAACCAGGAGGGACATCCTGCGTGCCCCTTCCGAACCCCCACTCCGCAGGGCTGCTCCGAGCATCGGAGCGCCCGGGAACCCCAATGACAGCTCAAGGGAGGCGTCGCTGCTGCTTCAAGCCGAGAAAGGCCACTTGGAGCAAGTGAGCCCCAAACCCAGTGGAGCAATGTATTGCTGGTAGCACTAACAGGAGCATCGGGGTTCCTCAGTTGGAAGAATGGGATTTGTGGGGCCTTTGTCTTCACTGACTAATTTGTAGTTTGTTTGTTTCTTTTTTAAAAAGATAATTGTAGCTAATTTGTAGCTTGCTAACAGCTTCTAAATTGCCAGCTTGAGATTTAGGGAACAAGGTGGCCCTGCTCTGTCCTTGGGGTGGCAAGCTTCATTGTGGGCCTGATTCAAGCTCCCAGGCACCCGCCTGAGTGGGGAGGGGCTTCAGAGCCACATTCTGCTTGTGTTGTAACAGGGCTCTCCTTAGCTTCACGCCTTTAAAGTAGGCTCCTGCAACACTTTTTTAACACTTTGAAAACTCAACAAATTACAGGGGAAATGGAGATGCTTTCAGAGATGTCACCCACCGCCTTCGGGAGGGTGCGTGTAACCTGTGATTTCTTTGGAAGGTGCTGTGATTTAGCCGAGCAGGGAGCCATCTCCGCACTCTGCGGTTCAATTCCTCGGTGCTGCAGGTTAAATGGAGGGGACAGCTGCATCCCGATGGCTGCTCATGGGACTTTTCCCACCAAATCCCTTTTTTGGGTTGCATGGAGCACTTTTTGCCCATGAGCAATTTAGCTAGTGTTTTTTCTTCTGCTTTCTATGTCACCTTTCTGGTTTTGTGGGAGTAAAGGAGGCTGGTTTGATGCTGATGACAAAATAAGGTGGCGAGTGCTGCTCAGGCGAGCCTGAAACCATGACCGTGAGTTTTCCTTCCACACTGCGAGGAAATCTGGATTCGGGAACCTGCAGGGTGCCTTACCTGACGTGGATAAACCAAGATGAAACGGAGCCAATAATCTGGCTGCCGCCTTGATTCCTTGAGGGAAGTGGCTCACTCCTCATCGCTTATGTGTGGCCTCTGAGTTTTCCTTTGGTTCCAAGTGCACTGGCACCGGGAGTGCTGAGGCTGGCATGGAAGACAACGCAGGAGCGTTTCCCAAGGGAAACTCAACCCAACGCTGCTGGAGGTGCCCTGGGTGGCTGTGCTTGGGGGCAGGGAGCATTTGTGCTGAATTTCAGCCTGCCTGGTTGATGTTTTCTAAGCCTAAACGATGAGGTGAGTGCATGCAGCGCCGGGGCTTTTGTCATTCCTTACAGTGGTGGCAAAGGCCATGGGGTGAAATGCTCATGATCCTGCTGCGCATGTGCCCCGTGCTCTTCCTGTCTCTTGCACCCCTAGGGCGGGATTAGCGGCGTAGCTCAAAAATCCGCATTCTGGCTCCTTGCCGTGGAGCAGGGATGGCTGTGCAGCACGCTAAGCGAATCCGACGAGGTTAATCCGACCTATTGGCCAGGTCAGCACAGACCTTTCCAAACAGCGCGCAGGAAAATGCCGTGGTATAAACAGCAACAAGGGAGGGAGCTGGTTAGGCCATTAACAGGAGTAAAACAGAAATTCCTGGGTACAGGAGAGGGACCGAGAATCAGGGAACTGTCCCTAGCAGTAGTGAAACATAAGGTATGGTGAGTTTTCCTAAGGGAGCTTTCTTGGGTCTCCCAAGATGTTCCTGGGCAGAAAAGCTTGATGGGATCCTACAGTGCTACCTCATTCATGAACACACTGCCCAAATTCTCCTGCTTTGGGGAGACTTTGTGGTTTTTAAACATTTTGCAGCTCCCGTGGTTGAAATGGGAGCTTCAAAATCTTATATGTGCACTCTCACTTATCGATTTCTTCAGAAATGGCTGGGTGAGAAGAGAGCATCATGTCCCTCTGCCCAGGCACAGCGGGGCTGGAAACTTCCTTTTCATCCAAGTTGTGGGACAACCCTCAATCAGAAATTGAGTTTTTTGCAAACTCAAGGTCAGGAAATTCTCAAGCTCGATGGCAAAATAGAGGCAGGTTATGCTCTACTTCTGTTCCTGATGTCTCTTCTTGTATGTGCCTCTGGTTTCTGTCTTGCAGCCTGAGCAAAGGCCTCCAGTGCGTTCCTGAGGGCTTGATCCTGTGCTTCAGGGAGCAGAAATGCTTTAGCGGAAGTATTTTATACTCGTTCAACAGTTGTATCATTGTGCCCGGAGTTGCTCCAGAGTAGAGCAGATCCTGGCCCTGGTGCTGCTGGCATATGTGAAAAGTGTTGGGACAGTGTGATTGCAACGGATGGAGAGCAATGTCCTGCCTCCTCCCTGCTTGCACTGGTGACTTCTGAAGTGACTTTTGGAGGGTTGCTGAAAGTTTCCCTCCCGCCCCCCTCCCCTGGTGAGCAGATTAGAGATAAGAGAAGAATTCCAGTCCCTGGGGCACAAGCAGCTCGATCCATCCCACCGTGTCGGAGAGGGAGATTGGAGAGAGTTTATCAGCTTGAGGAAAACTCAAACAGAACCACCATCCCTGGCGTGATTATGGTTCACAGCTTTGTTGGCCGTCACGTGTCCCTTCCTCGGGAAATGGTGGTAGTGAAGGTGGTGACAGAAGTAGTCAGCTAGGCAGAAAGCACCCACAAAAATACCCCGTGCCTTAAACTTCTAAAGACCTTGCAGTTGCTTGTCAGTCAATAAATTGCAGAGCACCCACGAGGAGGTAGGGAGGTACTGAAAATAGAAGTCAGGTTGCTCCAGCAAATTGGCTCTCCTTTAAGGAATAACTAGGGAAGCTACAATTAAAGGGGATTGGGAGCTGAGGACGGACAATGGGAATCTGTAGAATGGGGTGTTTTAGCCCTGGAAGAGGCTGAGCCCATTGGTGTTGGTGTCAGGACAGCCTGGAAACAAGTCCCTGAGAGCCAGGTGAGAGGGATCCATGTGATCTCGATTAACCAGCTTTGGCATCGACCCTACGTAGCAGCCCAGCGTGGCACTGCTGCATTAGAGGCTGGCAGAGCTGCAGCCATCAATTCCCCTCGGGAAGCCCTTCAAGGCTTCTCTGAAAGGGCCTCTTGGGGAGCAACCTGAATGGTTTGGTACAAGCAGGATGTAATTTGGGAACGATTATCGAAGTGATTCACTGACATGACCGTCATAGGCTCTTGCCAGATGTGCAATCTTATTAAATATGGTTTTACTATCTAAGGTGGTTACCAGCTGAAAGCAGAAGCAAGATTTTCAGGGCAAGTTTCTTCAAGAACGCTGGTAGAGTCCAGAAGTTGGTCTGCAAAAGCTAACATGGGCTCGGGGAGCTGACCTCATGCCACCAACATCTTGGTCACGTTTTCTTATTCCTGCCCTTCTCTTAGGGCTGCCAAGTGGATTCCTTTAGACTAGAATTAATCTCCTGACATTGCTGGTACCTGTCCGCTTTGCCAGCGCGAGACCTGCTCCTGCCTGTGCGACTTGCACAGGCAGTGTGGACTGGCGAGCTGCCTTTGTCAGAAATCACTGCATCTTTTGCAGTCTTGCCCCTTTTTTTGAGGCCTCATCTTTAGACCCTGGTGAGTTTAGAAGTCCCAGTTTAGAAGTCCCTTGGTACTTCCTTTGTTTGAGGACACAGGTATAGGCAGGGCTGATGTTTGGTAATGTTTGAACACATAAATAGTAGCAGAACAGCAGAAAGAGTCCTAAGTGGGTTTTATTTTTCTCCATAAAGTCGTTTTAGGTCTGTAAGAAAATTCTGATAGTCCCCTTTAAATTTATTCTTTATTAAATAATCTAGTTGACAGTAGTGCTCTCTGTCAGATACTTCCCAAGCTGTTACTTCCTAGGCTTGCATGTGAATGTACCCAAGAACAGAATTTCTCTGTCTTGCTCATGCTGGGCAGGACTTTTCTGATCCCACATGTGAGGCTGCGCAAAGACAGGTGTTTTATGGTGCCGGCTGGTGCAGAGCCCAAGGTACTTGGTGCAGGTTGCAGATGAGAGGCTCCTGTGAGGAGCAACACCCCTGTAGGGTATTTCACCATTTCTTAATCCATCTGTGACTGCTGCAGACATTCAAAGGAGCAAAATATTGTCATTTTCTATACGTCTTTTTCTACAAGTTGTCACACTTGTGGTGGTGGAAAGGCCGCAGTGAGCAGAGAGGTCAGTGCACGCTGTGTGAGCAACTGAAAGCCAAAGGGCGTTTGCCGCTGACATGAAAGCTTGAGAAGGGAGAGGGTCATGTAAAACATCTGAGCAAAATGAGCATCTTGTGGGGCTGTGTCGCGGCCGAGGGGCTGTGCGCTGACTGCAAGCACCTGGGCTGCTTCTCCTGGGCATTTTGCCTCCTTTCAAGCTAAACAGCAGCCTTGGTCTCTGGAAGGGAGGGGAGTCTGGCCTCTCTAGCAGCCCCAAGAGAGCCAATGATAATAAGATGATGCTGTGTTTTTTTTTTCCCTCTTTAGGTAGATCTCAGAAATATTCGGTTCCTCAACAACCTGGCACTTGTTTGAGTTTTCCAATGTTACCAGTAGCCAAGTTAACCCTGGGACTTTATGAGAAATATTTTTCACAATTATAAAGCTATAAAAGTGATCAAACAACTATTCTATCTATCCATTCTCACTCACATATTTAAGCAGAAACTCTTATGTCATCCCCTAGTCACATCGAGTTGTCTGCCATCGTGTGCTCTTGCGGCTTCCCCAGCTCACGTGTGGGTTTGGCACCGGCTTGCGGTGAGTAACGCAGGCTGAGCCAGAGCAAGCGCTGTGACAGTGGGGAGACCTGGAGGCCTCAACGTGTTCGGTTGTCCCAGTAGTTAACATCTTGTCCGGCAACACTCGGTCTGATAGCCCCAGCACTGGGAGCACCAAGGGCTGGTGGTTGGATTTGCAGCAGAATTTGCCTGTTTCTCTCCATGCCATCTTTGAGCAAAGTGAAACGGATGTTTTCTTTAATTCTGTTTAAATTAAAGTTATTCCTGGTATGAAATAAATGGCTTAAAGATGTTGCCAGGTATTTTATGAGGTTCTTGGTTTATCAGGGGAACTGATCTTGCGTAAAGGGTAAGTTTAAGCATCTCCTGTTGGATATTTACTTGTTTTTTCTCCAGCAGAAATGGGACGGCAGTGCAGTTACTGTGATGCTTCAGCTATTATATGAATAGCTGTATAAACATCTTTCTAATACCAGTCCTTTCAGCCTTCCAGTAATTAGAGGTTAGTTTAGGAAGGCTGCATATGGATTATCATTCGACGCACTGCGAGCTCAGGTAATTAAAGTCACTTTACACCAATTCGTGCAAATTGAGCATTAAGAATGATTCTGGTTGGCATGTGCATAGAGCTTGTGAGGGGATTTGAACATTTGAGAAACATTTTCATGTAATTGGCAGGTTTTGAGAGATGCGTCTGGAGCTCTGGAGAGATTTCACAAGTCCTGTGCAGCCCACGTACTTTATCAACATGCATTTTAGCCATGGAAATGATTATATCAATAGTGCTCTAGAGTGCATGCTTGCTGTGTTGACAGAATCAATAGGATCATGTGGTAACAGCAGTGGAGAGGAGATACTGCTGGGAAGATGGAGCTGCTCTTGGACCCTTCTGGGCTCTGCTGGCACTTCTACATGGCTTCAGTGGAAGTGGGGCGGCTTCTGGCCATGGCGACACTGACCCTTTGCTGAGTTTTGTTTCCAGTGTGGGTTGGCGCAGGATTTTACCTGAGGTCCTGAAGAGCTGAGGGATCTAAGAAAAACCCTTGTGCTTGGTGTAAGGCCTAGAAAACAGGTTTCTATTTTGCAAAGTAAAACGAAGGTGATTAACTGGAGTCTCTGACTGCTTTCAGTCAGATGGCCTGGTTTCGTTTTGCAAAATCCTTGGCTGTCTCTTAGGTATAGGGTTGGAAACTGAAGTTCACACTTTCCTCGTACTGTTTGTGGGTTTTACTGCGTTAGTTAAATGTGTGACAAGGACAGACTTTAATGTGAGGCAGATGCGATTGTCCTTTGCTGTCCCTCCTCAAGGACAGGGAGAACTTGTCCGTGTCCTAACTTTCGCTTGATCCCTCGTATTGTGTTAGGAGCTTTCTGTAGCCTGGGCACTAGCACAAACAGGTAAATTTTGATGCCTCTAGTGAGAACAGGATGCAGCAGCTCATGGTGGAGATGCTGCAGGAACTAACTTTGAGTTTTATAGGTGCAGAACTACTTACTTGGGCTCCCAAGTGTCTTGCAGAATTAATATGTGGAAGAAAACTAGAAAGTAAAGAGAGAGAAGGTGAATATTTCCTATTGAGTTTTGTTGTTCATGCTAGGAGGATGTGAAAAAGCCTAATTTCTAGATCTCTACCACTCTGTTTTCTGGTAGTGCATCCCAACCATCATCTCCTTCTGGAGGCTCCAAGCAGATGGATGCAGGATGGGAGCATGGCACCACCGTTGGGTCTTGGGAGAAGCTGCTCTGCAGCACGTGCTTGGATCTTGCTCCTCTGTAGTCTTCACATGTCATGTGTGCTAAATTTGAGGGACTTTCATAGCAGAGTTTTCGGGTTTTGCATGTCTAGGGGAAATGTTTGGTGAGCGTGGTGTGGCTGAGTGCTCCGTCCCTGCTTCCGTCACTCAGTTTCGATGCTCAAGCACTTTTTACCTCTTGGGTTGCTCCATCTCGCAGTCCTGTCCTGTCCCACTGGTCTGTGGCGGGTGCATCCTCTGCCGTGACAGCCTAGGATGGTCCTCAAAGAGGAAGAGATAACGTGGTCAGAAATCCTGCATGTTGTCAAGGGAGCAGAGGCAATCCCTGCAGCTGCGATCTCCTTAAATGTCAGTTTTATACTGTCATCTTTTAATGGCAGTTTTCCTTTCTGTATGTGCTCGACGATGCTCTCACCATCTGTCTAGCTGCATGTTTGATGGGGGCAAAGTACAAAACCAAATAGAATTTGCTGACAGAAATGCAGCCTGTGCAAATGTAAAATATTCCCTAGCTTCAAAACTGGAATGAAGGCAGGAGGAATAATGACACCTTTCTGAAACCAGACCTGTCGGAATTTAGCGACATGCCCTCCAGTTACAGAGCAAACATTTGCCTATGTGGAATGCAGAAATAAGGGTAAATTTTTCCCCTCAACTCAACAGTTGATTCTTTGGAGGGTTTAAACAGCATGTGTTATTGGATAATTTCAGTCTTGGTGTTCATAAGGACTGGCTGTTCAGGATCAAAACTGAAATCTGGAAGCCTTACAGTTGCCATTGCTTCATTTATTATTTTTTTTCCTGTAATGCCAACTCATATGGTGCAAGATAATTAAGTTCTTCTAGGGAATGCAAATTCCCTTTGTATCATTTGTGTGTTTCTTGCATATGTGCATATGTGTGCATATTAAAACTCTGTTTGGGAGAATTTGAAAAGTTAATTCTCCCGTTAAAGATGCTTTTTTGATACGTTTACTGATTTCTTTCTTTTATTCCAGGCTACTTCCCTTCAAATAAGGCATCTCTTTGGGCTGAAATTAATTTTGATGGAAATAAACCGAAAACACAGTATTTCTCCACCTTAGCCCCCAAGGGTTGGATGTTTGTTTTTCATTTCAGTATTAAGAAGTCGTCACTGGTGAATTAACTATCTAGGACGCTGTTTCTCAATAAAGGCTTCTAGACTGGTAATGCCAGAAAGTGCTTGTTAAAGAAAATGGGAAGCCAAAGGAGTGAACATCCTAAAATTGCTAATTGCTTTTTGCAGCTTCTTCGCTTACTAGCCGCCTGCATTTCTTATGTAAAGCTGCAGTCATCTCTTTGCTGTGGATCCCTTGCAAAAAGCCTCTGAAGTGCTGACGAACCCAGGCCTGCGCCCCTAATAGGGAACCAAAAGGCAGTGTGTGATCGGACGAGACTGTTTTCCTTAAAAAATGAACTGCGATGACTGTTTTGCTTTGGTACAGCAGGAAACCTAGTTTATTGTATAGTAGATACAGAGATGGCCTAGAAATAGTATTAAAGACACTGCAAGGTGGTTCTTGAAGCTTTTTAACAGCCTTCGAGCTGCTGTGAACTCCCTGCTCTGGAGCTGGAAGCCAGTAGAAAAGCTGACCAAGCTGAGCTGGTTCTGCCCTGTGCTCTGAAGTGTCCTTCCTACTTCAGGAGCTTTCGGGAGCTTTGGGGTAACTGGTATGTAGGTGCCTCGGTTTTGCCGGTGTGGCACTGCAACAGCGTGGGTGGATTTTGCTCCTGTTCTTTTGGATCTTTAGTTTGAGAACGTATCTGCCCGCAGTCGGGAGGAGCCCTTGTTCTCTCACCGCGCTGCTCTTTGCTAAGTAGGAGTACGCGACACCTGCCTTGGCGTCCGGCAGCCTGGGCAGGAGGAGGCTGCTTTACTGACCTGCCTCTGGGCTGAGCTGCAGATCTGTGCCAGAGAGGGCCTGTTCTTCAGCTGTGGTCGGTTCTTCAGCTGTGGTCACCTGCAGTGGAAGGGGTGGTCCATGGTCTTCAGTGCGGGCCAGCTGACGTGTCCGTATAGCCCAACATGGGCACCGAGTTATCTGTTCCTGCTGTCCAGCGCTTGTCTCACCTGTTGGTGTTTTCTACTCATAGCTCTAGCAGCAACTGTAAATTTTTTTTTTTTTTTTTTTCTTTTTAAGGTGACATTTCAGCTAATAGCTGAGTCACCAGCTGCCACTCTGCAGACAGGATTCCAGGGGGAGAGGAGCCTTTTTGCTGAAACTTTCATGTTTGAGTTGCATTTTTTGGCAACAAGTTAATCTTTTGAATTTATTCAAACCTGGCTTGTTTGGTTCAAACTGTTCGGGTGTCTCGCAGCAGCAGAGCAAGAGCCTAAGTCAAAACCTCTCTAGTCTCGAAGAGCAGAAATGGCTTTAGTGAGGCTTAATGAGGAAGGCAACATAGCAATGAGTGATATTTAAACTTATTTTTAATCTCTTGCCCTCCTCCCAGGACTTAGAGCAGGCGTTTGTCACTTTGGAGGTTATTACCTGTGTTGTGAAACCAAGTATGTGGCTGATTGAAGCAGGTCTCGTAGCTGAGGTTTGTCGCTCGTGAAGGACTAAGGAGAGTCCTAGCAAGAGCAGAATTAAGAAGAAGGAGTTGGAGAGTTGCTACCGCTCTGGGTCCAGCCTCTTGAAGTGGGGGAAGAGTGAGTGGTGTTGATGAGTCTAGGAACAGGTAAGATCTGCTTGGAAAGGGTTTCCTGTTAGTTGGGATGGACTGAGCGGAGCTGGCTCGTGAAGAGCTGGTTACCCCCCTGGACAGCTTGCTGTAGGGTTTGGATGGGCTGTGCTGAGTCTGGGCTCTTTCTACAGGAGCAAATTGCCATCCAGACCTGGTCCTCTGCCACACGCAACTCAGAGTAGTTAATTTTGAATGAGACCAAGAAATTGCTGGTAGCTCCATGTCTTGATGAGCTCAGATGAGGCGTGTGTGCAGCCTGGCAGGTAGAAATTGCTGGAATGGCAGCAGCCAAATCGCAGGTTCCTTCAGAAGCAGGTCCCTCAGGGCACATCTGCGGGCCTCATCCCCAGTGTTGTGAGGCCATTCTCCCCGTGTGTCTGTCACAGTGGCCTCAGCAGTGCCTATGCCAGGCGGCAGTGACTGCAAGGGGTGTTTGCTCAACCTGGTGCGAGCTGCCTGGCGGAAGGACCTTTATCCAGTGACGCATGTTGTACTCGGCCCCATTCCCAAATCCCCTTCTTGTCCTCAGTGTTTGAGCACCCGAGGAAAATCTCTCTGTCAAGCGACATTAGCAAGAGCAGAATTAAACCTTAGAGGATTTAGCCGAGCAGCTTTGGCTGCAGAGTAAATGGAGAAATGTGCTACTCCGTAAAGATCGTAGTGCGTCTGCAGGACGACTTGTGAAGAGTGGTCATTGGGAAACTGCTTTCGCTTTGGCCCAGGGCCTCTCCACCTTTGCAGTTTGCTCCTAGTTGGGATGGGATTTTGGCTCTCATGCTCCTACTAGATTTCTTTGACTTAGCCTCAACTTAGCTGAACCAAGTCCTGTATATCCAGGGGACAATCACTGCTCTGGGATAGAATC
Source organism: Crypturellus tataupa (assembly GCA_034781795.1). NCBI lineage: Eukaryota > Metazoa > Chordata > Aves > Tinamiformes > Tinamidae > Crypturellus > Crypturellus tataupa. The sequence goes on from JAWLRI010000152.1 coordinate 974,160, forward strand.
CGCAGCCTGGATATAGTTAGTTAGCAGAGCTGAATTGTCTCAAACTTCTTCCCCTTTATTAGTGGTACTGGAAGCAAAGGGTATGAGAAGATGCAGCTGAGCATCTGTTCCTGGCATGGAGAGAGGATGTTGCACCTGTTAAAGCTGCTGCACCTTGCTCTGAGGCAGCAGTGTGCAGGCAGGGAGATGGGGCGCTCAGAAAATCAAGGAGGGAAGGGAATTCTGAGCCGAGCCTTCGTGATGGGGCCTCATGCGTCTGACTTCTCTTGGGGAAATGGCTCCCCAGGACCCTGTGACAGTGGCAAATTCTGGGTGAAAAATCAAAACGGGTCCCTGTGGCTGCACGAGGTCCTGCTCAATTCCTCGATCTTGGCCAGCCGACTGGGAAGAGGTTCTGCCTCCTCTCCTTACCTCCGAGGCAGAGCGCTCCCACCAGCCGGGCGCTGCTCTGGTGAGCAGTGTCATTGGGTTGGGATGTCCTGGTGGGGCGTGAGGAGCAGATCCTGCCCTGCAGCAAAGGAAGGGGGACAATTGAATGTGGCTCTGGCTGTACCGAAGGATTGTGAGGAATGTGGCTCTAAGTCCTTCAGCCTTTTATGGCCTCGCTCTAAATGAGCGTCGTGGTTTTAACACAGTGCCTGGATATCGTCAGGGGCGGGAAGAGCTGCCTGTGGCCTGAGTGGGTCACACTCCCTGCCACAAGGTTTGCTGTCTAATTAATCCTAACCAAGCCTCGCTGTGAAGTCTGGTAGACAGATTTGGACGTGAAGGGTGTAATAGAGAGGCCGGGGTGAGGAGGAGGTTTGCCCTCAGCACCGATGTGTCTGACCTTGGCGATGTCTCCTTGCTGCTCCGTTTGGCATGTGTGCAAGGCAGAGGCTGCTCGGCCGTTTGGGATATGCCAGGGAGTGTTTTACCTTCCTCTTCAATCCTCCTGCAGCCAGCAGCACAGCAGTGAGGAGGAACATTGTGTTCGGATCAGACGGCACCTTTCCGCACCCAGCAGCTGTTCTTCTGCACATCCTCTTGGACTGCAGAATTCCTGAGCCAAGCAGCTGCGGCACTTTTCGCCCCTGGCTGAGGGCATCTCTTCGTTAGATTTTTTGTTTGCTTTTTGGTTACATGTCATCTGTGTTGGGCTAAACTCTCTAAAATTGTCTTTTGTGTGTATATATATATATATATATATTTTTTCCCCCCCTGCACACAGCTGATATGAAACAGCGAATCAGCCCTTTCTCAGTTTCCTCTCTCTGGGCTTGTCCTGCTCCATCTGTGCTGTGACTGGGCCTTGCTGCTGCAAGTGCTTTTCTTTCCGGGCTGATCGTCAAGGCGATGTTTTTAACACCCTGCATCCTTGCTCCCAAGGCTACTGAGCCGCACACCCAGCCCCATGCTCCCCGGCCCTCGCTAGGGCTGGACGGGTCATTCCCGAGGTAGAAGGAGCTTCACAGTTAAAAACGTAGATAGCTTTTACTGCAGAATCGCCCCGATTGCTGCAGTTCTTTGTAGCAGTGATGGTCCTCGATGAGGGGGCTGTGCCGGAATTTTGGGCTGTTCCCACGTAACAAGTGAATCGGGAGATAGTTTCAGCTGTTTTGTGCTTAAATCAACGGCAGTTTTTGTGTCGATGATCCTGAAAATCTTTCTTTCAGTCTGCAAATGCTCCAGGAGGGAAAATGGATTCATTTTGGCATCAAAAGTTTGTGTTGCTCTTCAAAAGCTCTTCTACGGACTCTGGATAACATGCAGAATTTAGCTGGTGTTGCTTTATTTCTGTATGATTTCTGCGGCTCTCCGCCGGCAGAAGCGGCTGGCAGGGCCCAGTCGGCTGTGCTTTCCTGCAGAGATGCTGCATTTTAAAAATAAGCAAACAAAAAGCCCTCCCCCTGTGTGTTTAGGATGGTGGCTTAGCTGCCATTTCTCATCCTAATCGAGCCGTGATGTTTTGTGGGCAGAAATTTAGATTTCATAACGAGAAGTAGGTCACCCCGCGTGCCTGCGAGGGGTAGGTCGCTAAAGCTCCTTCTCCAAGAGGCTGCTTCTGAGCGCTGGTGCTGCTCCGTGTTCCTTGTCCTTGTCTCTCCTCTCAGCCTGGTGCTCAGGAGGCTCCACTCTCCGGCGCAGCCTCTGCTGCTGCTCCCGCTCCGGGGACGCTGCGCCGCAGCTGCTCCGCTCAGACGCGTTTTCTGGCATCTTCTCCCAGTGTCCTTTTATTTTTTTTCCCCTTAATTTCTTTTTATTATCAGTCTCTTACAGAAAATAACAGCTGTCTCTTTTGATGGATATGGTTTGTTTCCAGCCTTTCTCTCCATGTTTCTCCTGCAGCATCTGCTATGTGCGTGGAGCTGTTGCCTTTTACAGCTTGTGCCTCTGCGCTCTGCTCTTCCTTAATGCTTCTGAATGTCACATATTGACCAGAGCAGGCAGTGCTCAGGGCTCTCAGATTGAGCAGTAAATCATAGCATCCCTTTTGAAGTCTTGGCCTCCTTTTTTTTTTTTTTTTTTTTTCTCTTCTTTCTTCCCCCTCACCCAGACAGGTGACGGGACATAGGTGGCTACTCAGTTGTATTGTATCTTGATCAAGTAAGTGTAAAATTGGGTCCAGAGTTGCTTTAGTGCATGTGTGCACACCCTGCTCCGTTTCCACAGCTTCCCAACAGGTTACAGGGGGTTAGTGTTAAATACCTATGTTGCAAAGATTGTCGTTGTGCTGGTAGGTTAAAAACAAATAATACCTCCCAAACAATAAACTCAAATGGTCCCAGTGCTTTGAGAGGTTGACTTTGAAAACTAGCTGTGTCCCAGTGCAATTGCGACGGCCCTGTGGGTAGTTAGTGGCAAATTGCAAGAGGTCTTGAGCGTGTTGCGTTTTTTGGAGGGGTCCTGTTGGTACAGAGCTTACGTGATGTTTAAGTGCTCCTGTATTTTTAGTCCCGAGAGAATTATATATTTCTTGATGAGCATTTAATAAAGGAAGCTTTTATTAATGGTGCAGCAATTCTGCAGGTGAGATTGTGAAAGGAGCCCAGAATCTGCTCTGACTGTTTCTCCAAAGCACAATAAAAGGCTCAGTGCCATATTTGTATCTTTATACATGCGCACATGCAGGCACACATCCTGCAAACAAGAGCTCTTTATCAAGTCTTACATAAGACTTCTTACAAATTCCTTCTCAGTAGATGGAAATCTCTCACAGCTTGTCCAGGTTTATAAGGAAGGCTTTTGCTTGTCAGCTTTTTAGCTGGTTTTGAGATATTGAAGCACCTTTTTCTTGTTTAGATGTTTAGATTTATTCTTTGCACATAGTTTGAAACCCAGGTTTTGAAGCCATCGACAGCAAGAACATCTTCTGGGTATCAGGATATTTATTTTTAAGTTCAAAGCATCAATGAGTTTGTGAACCTCAACTATGTCATTTACAGGACCTGGGGAGCTGTGGGCCCCACGCTCTTCTGCAGAGGGGCCGACACAAGCGGCTTCTGCCAAGCCCATGCCCAGTCCCTGTTTCTGCCTTACAAAAGATTAGAGTGACCTCTTAAACTCGCTTGAGAAAATAAGTACCAAAAATGCCACTTGCCTGTAACATTCCAGATACCTTCCAAACCTATAGCTTCAAATTTGCTAATGAGAAAGAGGAAGCTGGTGGAGATGAGGTTTTGGTTTGTTTTTTTTTTCTTCCAAACTTGGACCCTCCTGCCCGTGTGTTGGCAGCAGGGATGTTTTTGTGCCAGGTGTGCACAAGTGGGAGCTTGGGGGGCCTACAAAATTCTGAATGTCAGTTTGTTTGATGTAACCCATTTCTCTTCTTATGCAACACGTTATCTAATGTGTAGGTTTGCGCTCCTTTGAAGCAATAGAGCTAAAACCAGAAGCTAAACTTGAGAATTGTCATCTGTTTTGGACAACAAATGTACCCAGGGTATCTGGAGCTAAATGTGTGCCTGTCCTGCTCTGTGTGGAGCCTGTGTGGCGGGGGCTGGCTGAGCCTGCCAGGGCTGCAAGTAGAAAAGCATGTGAAAAAACAGATGCAAAATGGGAGATGGGGATCACTGCCCATCGCAAGTGAGGTGCCCACGGGCAGGCTTCATCCTGCGCTGCTGCTGAAGCCCTTTGCCACCTTCCCAGCACTACCATGGCTGAGCCGTGCCCAAGTGAGTAGGAATCATTCCCATGAGCCCAGTAAGGATTGAGACCTCCCAGGGCAGAGACGCAACTGACTGCGAGCCCCAGTGCCACCTCTTGCGGCTGCGACACGCCAGAGCTAAGTCGCTTCTCCCAAGGCCATCTGTACCCTCGCTCAAGAGGAGCAGCCAGGGAGTATTTATATGTTTTGCCAAGACAAGTTGATTTGCTAGCATGGGGTTTTGGAGGAGGTTTTGCTGGCGATGCTCCTGTGCGTCGCAAAGCATCATTTTCCCTGGAGCTGCAGCTCCTTCAGCACCATCACTCCGAGCAGGCGGCCGGTGGTGATTCCACAGCTGGTACATGTACAGCAGCAGACACTTGAAAGCTGGGAATCAAAGCAGCTTGGGGTAATTATCAGAAAATTAAAGCTAATCTCCAGCTCTGGAATCGGGACAAAGTGCAGAGGAGAGATGGGCATGACTCGTCAGCAGTGCAGGACCTCAGGCAGTGGCACTGTCCTGGAGTCATCCTGGCCACGCTGCATTCCCAGCAATTCCCAGTGCTAAACATGCAGCAGATCTTGTTCCTTGGGCTCCTTGGACTTCATGGAGTCTCTGCATAAGATTGTAGCCTTGAAGGGTTCCACAGCCAAATGTTCACTCAGTGTCATCGCTCCCATTGCTGCAGCCATTGCCATGTCTTTTTGTTGAACGATCATAAAATTATGTTCTCTTATAGCAGAGAACGAATTTTTCAGTGCAAAACTGAGTGTGTGTGTGTTCATGCGATGTGATGTTTGAGCTGTTAATGGCCTCTTAGCAGCAGTGTAGTATTTTCTGATCTGAATGGTGAAATTGTTTGCCTAAGCCCCATGACTTCATGAAGACTGGGCAAAAGCAGCTGCTTTGAAGACTTTTCTGTTTGCTTGAATTAGGCTCTTCTCTGGATTTTTTTTTTTATCTCATGTCCCTGTTTTTGCTTATGTTTTCCCCTTTTCTCCTCAGGTCTGGCGCTGAAGAAAGCAGCAATCACTGAGGTGAGATGTGTAAAGATGGTCTAAGAAATGCCATGCTTAGAGATGAGAATGCAGAGCCCTGGGAGATGCTTCAGTATGACGTTCTGGACAAAACCGGATTTTAAAATACACTTAACACTACTGAAAATTTGGTATAATTTTCTTGGGAGAATGAAAATTAGCAGCAGGTCTCCGGAGTCTTTGTCTTGGTGTGACTAGAGGCAGGAAGGGGATGTGAAGGGATTTTGTCCCTTGTGTGGCCAGGTTTAGCTCCACGATGTCTTTTGTCAGTGGTTGAATCATGCTGTGTCTGATGGTCTTCAGGTGATGGTGTGGAAGAGGTTCATGGTTTCTAGCAGAGCCCATGGGCATCCCCTGAGCTCTGTTCTGGGTTTCACCCACTCCTGGGAGCGAGTTGAGGTGGCTGTGATTTGTGAAGCCCTAAAATGGGGGCATCTCTGGGGACTTTTCTTTTTTCACCCTTTGTCCAGGTTGCAGGTTGCTGAGTCAGTGTTACCTTCTGGAGCAGAATTCCTCACCATTGGTGGCAGGGAATCTGGAAGGAGGGTCTGTGCCTAAAAGCTGCTGCCTGAAGCTTAAACTCATGGTTAGGGCACTGTGTTCAAATGATCTCTTTTCATCTAATTTTCTGACTTATCCATTTCTATTACTCACCTGGGATGATGAACATTCCTACATATGAATAGTAACATCTTTCCATAAAGCTGCCAGAGATTTGACACTTGGACTATTTTGCCTCCCCAGGAATTTGCATAGTTAGAAAACTCAAAACTTCTGTAAGAGCTAATTGCACAAAAAAAAAAAAAAAAAAAAAAAAAAAAAAAAAAAAAAAAAAAAAAAAAACTATTCTTGCCCCAGAAATAGTTATGGTTAGAGCAAAGGACTAAGGAATAGACCTTTTTACTGATTTTCATGTGATAGCAATCTGTTTAACCAATATCTGCACCTGTTAATCACTTCATGAGAAGTTGATGAGCCTCATGGAGGAACAGGGCTGTCCAGATGGAATTTGCTTGTAATAGGATACAGCCTCTTAGTTAGAAGTTGAAGGGGAGGATAAACTATACAGGTAGTCACGACTGCTTGGAGAAAGGCTACCTAGAAGCAAGCTCAGCTGTGCTAAACATGTTTAAAACAGTGAGAAGTAAGTTTTTTTTTGAAGGAAAAATCAGACAGCCTTAGATCCAGAAGTTCAAGCAGCTTGACCAAAAATAGCTGCAAGCTCCTGATTAAAAACTAAAGCACAAAGAACTTCTGTAGCCTGAACAAAATTATATATTGTCTGCTCCAAACATCAGTTCTGAGAGATGGCCCTGCCTGTGGGAGCCAATGTTAAAATATTGTCGCTTGGGAAGTGACCTTGGGGCGCTTTGCACGCTGCTTAAAGAAGCATCCAAAACCTGGCTGTTCGGGACTGTAGGAAAGCCCAGGTTTAGTTGGTCGTTCGTCAACATCAGCAGCTAGGGAGCAGGTGGAAGTGCCTCTCTCTGTACAGGACTGCAGGAGGAGTTATCTCAAACTGCGTCCTACAGGGTTGACTTGACTTGTAAAAGGGTGTGTTCATGTTTGTCTTACTCTTGGATCAGCAGCAAAGACCTGGAACAACTTAGGAGGGGAAGAAATGGGTTAAGGAGTAGATTTGCTCCCTCTCTGAAGGTCCTGTAGCATTTCTGCAAAATTTTGCCAGAGCTGAGAAAGAGCTGTTATTGCAGTTCACCCTGTGTGGGCTTATTCATTCAATTGTTATCAAATGAGATCGTACTTAAATGGATTATCTCCATGTGAGCACAGGTGTGGGGTTGCATTACCCATGTTATCTGTTTCTGATTTCTTCAGAGAAGTGTGAGGTATTGCTGTGAAACCGGAGGGCCTGGGCTTTTCAAAAAAGAGGCGGCTTCTTGTTTGATTTAATGTATGACTATTTGTAATCAATGAGAACCCAAGGTTAAGCACCCTGGGGATCTGGCAGCAAACCCGTCTTTCCTGCCATCTTTGTTGCTCGCTCTGCTTTTTAGTGGGCTTTTGGTGGAGATGCTGGGAATTCTCACACTTGCAGGATGAATGTGTAATCCAGATAGCCTTGGTAAAGCTTGTTGGTGCCAGTTAGACCCATTTTCACCATGTTTTTCCATTGTAGGGACCATCATTTCCAGGACAGCCTGGCCAAGGAAAGAAGATAGGCCATCGCGGAGTTGATGCTTCTGGTGAAACCACCTACAAAAAGGTTTGTTTTGGTGGTGTGGGCGGTCCAGTAGGCAGCAGACTGAGAAGAGAAGCACGGTCCTGGGATTAGTTACAGCGCTACTGAACTTCCCTGGGTTGGTGTGCTGCCAGTCTCATTTAGATTTTATGCAGTGCTCTTGTATAACCTTGCTGTTTGCAAACCTTCTGAAAGCCTGAATCCATATAGCAGCTGGTTGAACTTCTTTAGCAGAATATCGTGTCCAGGGCAACTCCTTAAGAGTCTCAGCAGGGCTGTACGGTAACGCAGGGAATATTATCACAGCAATCTGCTGTGCAATGCTTGTTGACTGCTCTTTTATTTCCACCAGACTACTTCATCCACCCTGAAGGGAGCCATCCAGCTAGGGATTGGATATACGGTCGGCAATCTGAGCTCCAAGCCAGAGAGGGATGTCCTGATGCAGGACTTTTACGTGGTGGAGAGCATCTTCTTCCCAAGGTAGAGAGGACTGGGAGACAAAATGAAGACATGAGTTAATTCTTCTCTCGCTAGTGTTTCAAGAGAGCTTCCATCTGTGTGTGGATCACAGTGATGGATGCTCTGAATGTTTTAAATATGCATCGTATTTTATAGAAAAATACAACAGTGGGAAGTGTTAGATTCTGCAGTGTACCGGCTTATGAGGAAGTACAATGTGAGATGCAAAACTGTATTCCTGGGTTTCTTAGGTGTTTCTTCCTGCCGGTCTGCCTAATTTTTTTTTCTAGAAACTATACCCCATTTGAGATGGAGAAAACTTTCCGGAAGCTCCCTGATCATGGGGGTAAACAAAGCTCATAAAACCCATGTTTTGTGGTTAAATGCAGTCAACTTGGCAAATGCTATGTCTTGAACCCTTTGGATATAGATTAATGGATTAATACTTTATTTCCATGTCATCCTGCCACAGGAAAAAAAAAAAAAGAGGTTGTTTTTCTCCTAAGATATTTTTACAAGGCTCAGTTTATCTGTAATATGCAGCAGTCTTGATGTGAATGTGTAAATTTGGTGAAGGTTGACACAGAAACCATCCTCATCTAGTGTCTGTTCCATGCAGTGAAGGAAGCAACCTCACTCCGGCTCACCATTACGCAGACTTCAGATTCAAAACCTACGCACCGGTGGCTTTCCGATACTTCCGAGAGCTCTTTGGGATTCGTCCGGATGACTACTTGGTATGGATATATTCCTGGATTTCTGTCTTTCTTGCTTTGAGTTGGTCGAGGGTACCACTAAATCAAGGTTGTCGGCTAATCTTGCTGAAAAGGGGACAGAGAAGAGTCCGTCGCTCTGACCCCAGAAAGGAGTGGGAATAAACTGTGGCTTTAGAGCCTCTGCTCCTGTTTGGAGGGGTTCCAGTGACAGTCCCAGCGACAGTCCCAGCAGGGACTGCCACCCTGGAGCCAAAATCCTCATTTCCAAAGAGGTAACTCCTAGCTTTTGCTGTGGGGAAAGGAAATCTGCTGTAAGGAAATGCAGTCTGTGTTACATTACAGGGTTCCCTCTCTGTTTCTTGTGGTGACAATAACTTACTTTGTTTACAAACCAAAGGAGCCTTGTTCTGCTGCGTGCAACCCTGTAACGTCCACTGGGGCTCTGAGGACAAAGATGGGAATTTTTGCTTGTGTACTCTCTCAAGAACTATGTGAATGTAGTTTAGTTAATCATTTTATGAAGCCGGAATAAAATCTAGCCTGGGTGTTGTTGCTCCCAGGAGGTTCTTCAGAGCTAGAAAGGCATTTTTAAGCATAGCCAATAGGAAGGGTAAGGAGTCTTGGGATACTCCAGCGTTGAATTTTGTCCCTTGAATGTACACACGCACACCCATTTTCAATAGTGGGTTTTTTTTTTTTTTTTTTTTTTTTTTTCCCTGACCCCAACCGTACCCAGGAGTGACTGTGACTGGAAAGATGCAAGTGCAAAGGAGTCTGTCCATGGTGGTGGTGCCCCATCTGCCACCCTAGATAATGTTGGCCAGTCTGATGGGTATCTCAAAACTTGGGTGAGGCAAAGAGCCTGCCTCCGTTTCAAAGGTCACAGCTCTGATTTGTTGCTGCTTCTCCTGATTCTCTCTTGCCTGTCACAGCAGCAAATGCCTTTAATTATGCATGAGATAATTAACTTGATAAAGTCTTGGATCATTAATCTGTGCAGTGCCGAAAGTTGTTTTCAGTAAGTAATAAGTGTTTAATTTATTGCTCTGATTATGTCCATTACACATCCAAGCGTCTTCTCCCTGTCTTACCTCTTTTGTGGCAGCTCCAGTACAAAACTGCAGTGAACCCACTAGACATTTGCAAGTCTTTCGGGGTTGATACCTAGCTGCAAAGTGTTGTGCACTCATGTGCATGCTTGTACATTCTCTCTCTGCTGCTAGGCATGCCTGAGGATCTGCTGTTTGGATCCTGATGTCTAGAAATATCCTTCCAGGCCAGTTCCACATATACTACTCCTTGCTGCTCGCAGGTTCCCCTCCTCCTGTTTGGGGACCCATTCTGATACTTTCCATGTGCCCCTACCAGTGCTGAGGAGGTGAGATGTGGCTATACAGCAGGTATCTAACTGGGGAGCCCGAGGCCAGAGGCAGCTGCTGCAAAGAGCCAGCACATTTTGTTCCCCCTGCACAGTAATCTGTGGTACCCTGAGCAGACTGTCAGATCTCTTAAAATCTGATCTTTCTGACAGTGCTGGCAGTAACGTACTGGAAGAAGCCCAAATGTGACACGTGTCCCCACACAATGGGGAAGGATCAGATGTCGTTATATGGATGTCATTATGCTTCTCAGATGTTGCTGAAAGCAGAAGATTAGCTTGATTCTGAGCAGCTGGGATGCTCCGAACTGTAATCTTGCCTTCTAATTGTAAACTGTCCATCAACTGTGCTGCTTAGACCTAACCTATAATGAAAATAATTCTCATTTAAGCTTTGCTGCCTCTTAAGATCTTGCAGAGAGACTGCACGCTGAGGAAGGGCTCGAAGGAGGTGGAACTTGGTATGCAGTGTTTTGGGGCTAAAGACTTTTTTTCTCTCCCTTTTTGTCCTTAGTATTCATTATGTAACGAGCCTCTGATAGAGCTGTCGAACCCTGGTGCCAGTGGTTCCCTCTTCTATGTCACCAGTGACGATGAGTTTATCATAAAAACTGTGATGCACAAGGAAGCTGAATTCCTACAGAAGCTCCTTCCTGGCTACTACATGGTGTGTATCGTCCTGCATCTTGGACCTGGCTTGGGTTTGTAGTGACCATGTTTCTGTACTCAACATTGCATAGGGCATGTCACACACATGGCTTTCTGGTGGCCTGTTGCCCTGTCCCTTGACTACATTAACAGTGTGTCATGAGGCCTGTCCCAGAAGCACAAACCCAACCAATTATTTGCAAATCTAAGGCAGATAATTGTGTCGTAGCTCGTGGATATGTTCTGGCCTGAAAAAGACTTCCCAGGTGTCTATTTTGAGGGTCCTGAGATGACAAATAATAAATCAAAATACAACCCTAGTACCTAGAAAGGTATATTAACCAGCCACTGTTTCTCTGCATAACTGTGTCAAAGGATCCAGCTCTTGTAAATGTGGGCATTGAAATCCAGTTGAATTGAAGTACCCTGAGCACCAGGAAAGTGATACCTGCTCTAGCATTCAGAGTCACTGGGATGCTACATGTCATCTCTGCTGCTTTTGGGAAACTCACCAGTGTAAAATGAACTAGTGAAGAGGAACCAGGATGGTTATGTCCTTAGTAAAGCTGGAAAAGTGGCCTTTGCTTTTGGTCTTGGCCGCCACTGTGAGGCTTTTAGCTTGCACTGTGTTCCGCAGCGCACAACGAGAGCTCACTTGCATGCCTAGTTAGGCAAGGTGAGATGAGGGGCATGAAATTTTAATGCAGTTTTGCTTCTGACGCCTGTCAGAGGATCTGTCAGATCTGCCTTTCTTTCATAGCATTCAGGGATATTCTGTTTCCTTCCTAAACTTCCCCAAAGCTGAACAAGCAAATCGCGCCTCTCATGTCATTTCTAATAATACAACTGCCTAAAAAAGGGCTTGATGGCAGAGCAGGATATTTGTGCTCTCTGGCCAGTTGTATTTTGTAAGATGATTCTAAAAGAGGGGGAAAATTGGTAGTGTTTTGTTAGGAATATTGTAGCCCTGATTTATTCTGGACCACAGAACAGCTCTTGATTTTGGACACTCCTAAATGGATGAAGATAGCTGCTGTTTTTAAACTTGAAATTCCCACTTATTTGTATTTATTTGTCTTTCAGTTTGCTTGCCCATTTTTATATGCTGTTGATGAGGAAAGCAGGGCATTTCTGGACTTGGTTATTTGCCCAGAGAGATCTGAACATCCAATTCCATATATTGAAGGCATAGTGGTATTTTCAGGTCATAAAGCCACTGAAAGGCAAAAAATTGTCACACTTATGCAGTAAGCTTTCCTGCAAAGTTCAGAAAAACCTCTAGACCCTCTAATCTGCTGGCAGTTCCAAGATCCATTAACATGGGCTCTTTATTGAACACAACAGGAGTCTTCTGCCAAAATGACCTTTTCCTGATGCTTTTCCAACCCTGCTGCAGAACCTGAACCAGAACCCACGGACACTGCTGCCAAAGTTTTATGGACTCTATTGCGTGCAATCAGGGGGCAAAAACATCCGTGTGGTTGTGATGAACAATATTTTGCCTCGTGTGGTGAAAATGCACCTGAAATTTGACCTAAAAGGCTCGACCTACAAACGCCGGGCATCCAAGAAGGAAAAAGAAAAGTCCAGCCCCACATACAAGGACCTGGACTTCATACAAGACATGCCCGAGGGCCTGATGCTGGATGCAGACACCTTCAGTGCACTAGTGAAGACGTTGCAACGAGACTGCCTGGTAAGGAGGGGTCTATTTGGGGGCGGGTTAAGGAAATTTGTGTGTCTCTAGCACAAGGAATTGTGGATGACTGAGACCCTTGCTAGTCTGCTCACCCCGAAGCAGGGATAAGCCCCCCCACTGCTCCTCCCTCTAAAAGCAGAGCAGTGAAGTAGAGTCTCATGATAGTGTCTGAGAACTAAGCCTGCTCATTCCTCCGATGCATCCAGTTGTGGCAATCTGCCTTTTTTTTTTTTTTTTTTTTGCATCTGGGCAGTTTGGCTTTAGCCCAAACTATACAATGTGCAAGAGATGCATGGTATGACTGTGTTACTTGCGAGTCCTCAGCCCTGTGGGTTGTGGGATGGCTAAAATCAATGAGCTTGAGCGAGTCCAGAAATGCTGTAGCTTTGTCAAAGGTGCTGTTTGCGTGAATGTGGAGCAGTTCCAGGGTTTGGGGTCTGTGCTGCATTGGAAGACGTTTGTGAGCAATCGCTGGCCTGATTTGTCTTTTTTCTTAAACTCAATGCTAACCTGTAGGTGTTAGAAAGTTTTAAAATCATGGACTACAGCCTCCTGCTTGGGGTCCACAACATAGACCAGCAAGAACGGGAGCGGCAGCAGGAGGGAGCCCACAGCACGTCGGATGAGAAGCGTCCAGTGGGACAGAAGGCCCTTTACTCTACGGCCATGGAGTCCATCCAGGGTGGAGCTGCCCGAGGGGAGTCCATAGACACAGACGACACGTGGGTGAAAATCTTCTTTGTGCGGCTGGGAAGGGTGGAAGTGGAGGCTGGAGAATGGGAATGGGGCAGCTCTTGGGGACAGCTGCTACCGGCGACGCAGCACGTTGTGGAAGCCCCACGAGCGTGGCAATCGTGACCATCCCTCTGGCTCCACAGACCAGATTTGATAATAAACACTGGTATTTGCTGTATTTGCCACCAGCAGCAGTGCTGCCTGAAACCAACTGCTCCAAGTTCGAAGGAGAACAGTGTGACTGGGGCCAGGAAATACTTTGGTTCTTCCAGTCTTTCAAATAACTCTGTAATTGCAGGAGCCCATGTGCTCCTGAGCTGCACTGGCACCAGCGCTGCTGCCCCTTCCACAGGATTGTGGATTGCACGGATGGCTGTGGAAATACCCTCATCCTTAAAGATTTGCTGCCCTCGTAGGCAGCCAGCTCATGCTGACTCGATAAACAGTGTGGACCCCAGGGTGAAATAGGATTTTATGCTTCAGGACTCTCAGATACCCAGTGCAGAGAAATTGCTAATGTCTGGTGCAGGGAGCATCTTTGGTGTGTGACAGGAGCTACTACCCAGGGCTGGTCCTCTTTATAAACTGCCCTGGGACACGTTCCCCTCCCAGTTATGTTTCAAGTATTTTATGGTGCTTTTCCTGTGAGACTGACTTCAGCCTCAAGCTTCCACTCATGTCCTGGAGCCAGGAAAACCCATGTGATGCTTTTCCGGTCCAGGTAGGACTATTGCCATGCAACATGTATCCTTGTCCTGCTGTTTTGTGTTTGGCAATCCAGGGAGTCAGGGACACCTTGCCGAGATGGTCTGGGTCAGTGGGGGACTTGCCAGGCTCTGCGCAAGGCTTTTCTCACTGGAGTTTTGTCTCACCCACAGAATGGGAGGAATCCCAGCAGTGAACGGCAAAGGAGAGCGTCTCCTGCTACATGTAGGAATAATAGATATCCTTCAGTCATACAGGTGAGAGCTTTGCAGTCCTCTGTCCTCAGAGTCTCTTAACGTCTGTTTTAATACTGGATGAAAGGAAGGTTTTCCTCTCCTGAAGAGTTTGATAATGAGTAGGCAGGTTGCCTAACGCAGCGTCCAATGCATGTCAGAGGCTGTGAATTTTTATCTTGTCCTTAGAACAGCTCCTGGCACAGAGCCTTTTTTCTAAGGTATATCGAGTTGCTCATAAAGTAGTTCCCTACGTCTGTGCCTAGAAGGGGTAACATTTCCCCAGGGCTGGGAGATGTTTCTCTGCCCCTCTTGCAGTCTGGCTCCTCGTTGCCTGTGGCAGTGCTGACCTGCGTGCAGCAGTGCTGCTTGCACAGCTGCCCCTTCCTGGTTAGAGGGAAGCTCTGCTTCACACGAAGGAGGAATTGTCATCAACTCTGTTCTCTCTCCTGTGCAGCTTATGAAAAGTGGCTTACGTATCAAGGGCAGACCTGAATCTAATTCTTTCTCTCTGTTTCTCCTCTGACATTAGGTTCATCAAGAAGCTGGAACATACCTGGAAGGCCCTTGTCCATGATGGGGTGAGTGTCTGTATGCAGACAAGAATTGTGCCCGCCTTGGCTACTTCTGTACTAGTTGGTGCCAGTTATGTCATTGTTGTTAGAGCCTGAGCTGGCTGAAGCTGATGAAAGGAATAGTTCTTACCTCTGATTCCTGCACAGTGGTGTAGCACCACTTATTTCCAATCAGGTTTTCTTGCTTATGCCACCTCCTCGCATGTTTAGCTGCTGTGCGACCATCTTTCCTCCCCTGCTCCCATCTGTCACCCCACTCCTCCCCATGCCACCGGGAGCTCTGCACAGTCCTGTGCCTCCCGTGTGTGCTGCGGAGCCCTGTCTTGGCTCTCGTTGATGGCTCACTGTCTCTGTCTCCTGCAGCAGCCAGGTGCATATGTGTAAAAGGACAGCTTCAGATGTGGAAACTATTTTTTTTTTCCAGTAATGCATATTCTAATTCCTTTTAAATAACAAGGTGAGGGAAATGTGTCACTGCCAAGTCATAGTAGCACAGTAGAACATCAGAAACAGCCTCTGCTTTAGAGTTTTAAACTGAAAGCACAGAACACTCAAAGACCCTTGGCTGAATTTTGATGTCCATGTCAAATGCAGATATGCAGGTACTTTGAATGCTAGCCAGCAAAATGGGAAGAAATTTGACAGATAGGTTCATGCCAATATTCCAAATATCTGGGAGACCTATAGGGGATGAAAATTGCCGAAATCCATTATAAAATCATAGTGAAAATGTAATCAAATGCAATCAAGCCAACAGCAAGGTTTATATATAGTATTAATCAAATCATTTCAGTTAAGCCTTTCCATTTTAAGGATCTATCAGTGATAAATGCTGCTATACAGGTTGTATTGATTTGTTATAGAAATTCTGTCTTGGGGGACGAGTTTTAAATGAGACATTTGCGCCTTTGCAGGACACGGTGTCAGTACACAGACCAAGTTTTTATGCAGAGAGATTCTTCAAGTTCATGACCAACACGGTGTTTCGAAAGAATTCCTGTAAGTGTCCATGGTCCGAGAGCTGCTGTTCTTGCAATGTGGGAGAGGCAGAAACTTATCTCCATCTTGCTGTTTCAGTCTGGGTGGAAAGTGTCTGGGCTGGAGGCTTTGCCACTGCAGAATAAATAAAAGCTGGGGAACTGCAAAGCGTCGGGGTTGTCGCAGCTTAGTTTGCCCTGCTCAGACTGTGGCCTGGGAGCTCTCCATGCAGGCTGGCTGCAGAGATCCGTCCCCAGGAGATGAAGCCTGCACAGCACGTGCGTGTGTCGCAGGGCAGAGACCTCTCCCTACCCAGAGGAGGCTGCATCACAGAACGAAGTGAAGGTAGTTGCTAGTGGTGGTAACTTCCCCTCATTCATGGTTCTCGTCTAGCTCTAAAATCATCCCCCTCGAAGAAAGGGCGCAGTGCCTTGCTAGCTGTCAAGACGTCTGGTCCAACTGCTGCATTTTCAGCTAGCCAGCTTCCCTCGGAGAAAGACGAAACCCAGTATGATCTTCGTGCAGCCAGGAGTTACCCCACGCTCGATGACGAAGGTAACAGTCTCACTTGATGGCTAATGACAGTGTGATTCCTCTCTCTCTCCTAGCAGTTCCTTAGGTCCTCCCCTGTTCTCATTCACTTCCCCACTGTGCACCAAACACGCACCATCTCTGGATAGTTCTTCATTCCATGTCTTGCTGTGCTTTGCAGGTGCTAAACTTAACCAGGGCAGGGGAGAAGGTAAGAGTATGTTGTTTTGACACAGCACTAACAATTAGTTGTTTTAGGGAAGCAATATCTCTGCAATGGGGGGAGAAAAAAAAAAAGGCAGCAAATCCCTTCTTTGCAGCACTGTGTGGTTCTGCAGTAAAAATGGTTGCTTGCAGCTGCTGCCAACTGGCACCAACATTCAAAGCCCAGATGTAGGCAGAAAGTTGGTTCATTGAATTTTCCATCCTTAGAGGAGGGGGACTGGGAGCTACAGGACTCTAATAGTTTTGGGGTAATTATAGGGGGCCAAGATCTTGTCTTTGCAAAAAGGCAAAGTGGTTTACTTCTTTGCTGCTTTGTCATCGCTTCCATCTGCACTGTATTTTAAATGAGGGTGAAAGGCGAGGTTCTTGAGTGTGTAAGTGTTAGATTTTTACCTGTGTAAAGCAGTGAGCACTTGGTTCATCTCTTAATTCACTTGGATACTTAGCTCTGGCAGACCAAGCCTTTAATCCAGCTTTGGTTACCAGTAAGATGTTTTCCTTGGCCTTATGTTTCCAGTAGCATTTTTTTAAGCTCCATTTTTTTAAGACCTGCAGTCTGTTGGGCAGGATGTGGTGCTTAGTGACCATCTCTGGAGGAAACCTGTTGTTCTAACCCGCTTTGGGACAATCTGCTGCAGTCCTCAACCCAGCTACACTTCCTTTGTGTTTCTAGTTTAAGTGGCCGGTGCTGTTGCAGGTGATGGTGCAGTGACCCAGGCTGTAGTTAAGGTGTTGGTGTTTGACTATTGATTTTCTTCCATCCTACACCTCTCCCTGCCCTCTGCTTGGGCCAGCAGGCAGGCCAGACCTGCTCCCCTGCACACCGCCTTCCTTCGAAGAAGCTACTACAGCCTCCATAGCCACAACGTTGTCTTCAACATCCCTCTCCGTTCCCGAGCGATCCCCCTCGGAGACATCTGAGCAGCCTCGGTACAGGTGAGGACAGTGCCCGTGTCCCGCTCCTGCCAGAGCCGGGCGGGCACTGCTCATCTTCACACTGCAGATCTCGGTAGGCTGCCCTGTGCTCTGCAAGGCTAATGACCACTTTTAATTAAATCTCTCCTGGGAGCAAGCAGACGCAGCTTTGATAGGATTAATTATTGCTCTGAGAAGTGTCAGTTGTTAAGTAGAACATCTCCCTCTTGGGGTAGGGAGTTAGATTTGGGGGCACTGTAGGATTTCTCTCTTCAGTAGCTCCTCAAACTCCACTGTTTTGGTTTCTTTCTGCAGGAGGCGCGCACACTCCTCGGGGCAGGATGGCAGGTGAGAGAAGTTATGTTTCCTCTTAAGCTACTACACAGAGACCTCATGTTTGTCCCTGTGTGAAGATGAGGAAGACTTGGAAGGCTGAGTGTGAATCTGTGCAGATCCAGGACTGGGGTGGTCCTCTACAGCATGATGAGCTTCATGCCATCAAATGTTCCCGTTTTTTATACAGAATTTTTCTCATGTGCAGGTCTTTGAAATCACCTGTAATAGGTGACTTTGTCACATTTTGGTGCTGTGTTCAAAATTATAGAGGTGTCTGGATTTAGAAGCACGTATCATACAATTAGCTTGTATAATTCTGTAAAACTGATTCCATTACCTGTATGCCAGAGGAATCTGAATGAGGACCCTGCATTTTTTTTCTGATTTTTTTTTTCTGTGGTTTCCTAGGATATCTTATAGATCCAGGTTTTGAAATGCACTCCAGAGACTCTTTTGGGGCCTATGCCATAGCCAGAGGAGCTGTTGGGCAGACTCATGTCCTCTTTCTGCAGTCAGTATCTAGTGCTTTAGAGAAATGGCAAGTTGCAGCACCTTGCAGACGTGCCATTCTAGTTTTTAATGTGAACCATGATGTATTTCAGCTCCTGCACAATTCACTGCCTGAAAGTACTGCAAATTGGAGACTTAAACTCAGGCATCTGTGACAGGACCTACCAGACAAAAAGCAGCAACTTCATCTGAGTTGCCCCATGCTCCCTTTGTACTTAATGGAGGGAGTCGCTGTCAGATGCGACTGCTCGCCCAAAAATAGGCCAGGTGAATTGTGTCCTACAAGTACTTGTCCCTGGACAGTACAGGGAGCTTGGTGATTTCCTCGGGGACAGATGTTTCTATCACAGATTTGACACAGTAATAGCCACCTTATTACACACACACCCCCGCGCCCTTTTTTTTTTTTTTTTTTTTTTTTAACATTGTGTCTTCATTTCTGGTGCTTTTCACTTTCTTTTTCCCTAGTGAAATTTCTGAAATTTCTTCTAGGAGAACAGAGACCTGCATATCTGTAAAGCGCTTCGTGATCCCCTGTGAAAGCCGCTGCAAGAACAAAGATATTAACACACGATTCGCAAGGAATTTACATTCCTGAGCTGCAATGAAAAAGCCCTTATCCAATTTTCTCAAGCCTGGAATGTGTCACACCTCGGAATGATTCTAATCTGCTGGGGAATTCCCTACGGGTCTCTGAAAGCCACCTCTACAAGAGGTGGCAGGCGGCACTGGCGCAGTCCAGTGCTGAGCAGGGCTGCCGCCTGCTGGCCCCAGCTCCCTGCTCCGGCTGGGCCGGAGCAGCGTGCAGAGCTGCATACCCGCAGCTCCTTCACTCGGGCTGTGCCCTTGGCTTGGCAAATGCCAGGTTTGGGGCATTTGCCCATGGGGAAACTCTAAAACCAGCCCCACTAACATCAGCAATTACGTTAATAGCCTGGGATATCAAATTGAAAACAAATGGCTCCTGAGCATGCAGAAAAACCTTGTGTTAATGCTGGAGCAGCTTGATGTGGTAGGAGCTTTGGAAGAGGTCAGAGGCTTTGGCCCTTGCGTTTCTGATGGACACCAGGATATCTCTGGGCAGAAAGGTTTTCCCCAAAGACCAATTCTCCCTTTTCCTCCTCTGTCTGATTTGACATTACCCATCTTTTCTGCAGCACTGGCAACCTAATCCCTTTCTTCTTGTCCTCTTTTTCTCCCACTGCTTTCAAGAGCTGCAGTTTGAAAGGACTGGCTCTTTTGTCTGGGAATTTGGGTCATCTGAAATCTCAGTCGTGGGAAGTCCTGAGCTGCGGTCAATGGCTCAGTCCCTGCTGTGAGCATCGTGCTGCGAGCGGCTGCTGTGCGCTGAGCAGAACAGCATGGCATGCACCTGCAGTCAGCTGCAGCATGAGATGTTCAGGGATAATTAATCCTGACCTAAAATTGAGAACTGTGCATGAGTAGAGGCGGCGTAGTGCCAAACTAAGCAACTGGACCTGTGTCTTCGGCTTCCCAGGTCACAGGAGGAGGTACGGGTTGAAGAAGAGCTTCAGCAGATCAGTGTCGAGCTGGAACCAAAGTGTGACGTGGAGATCGTGGCTCCCGAGGATGAGGAGAAAGAGTGAGTGAGGGTTTGACAGTGATGCAGAGCCCTTTCCTGTGTCCTGTGATCTGTGGAGTTTTGTGCCGGGTGCTGGCTTGGCTTGGTAGGTTGCCGCCTTTCTTGCAGAGACGTGCTCCTCTAGACTGCCGAGCACTGCTGCTTCTGGCCTGTCCTCATCTGATCCTTCTGGATGTGGAAATGGGGCATCAGTGTACTTAATCAGTCTTGCTTGCTGCTTTTTTTTTGATCACAATGACTGAACTCTGTCATTTCTTCCCCCTCCAGAGAGGCAGCGTCAGCCTGTGCCATCGTCACGTGCGCAGCTACAATAGAGGTGGAGACGGCCAGCCAGGCCTCGGAACCGGCCAGCCAGGCCTCCGATGAAGATGACGTGCCAGTCACAGATATATACTTTGTAAGATACCTTCTCTGCCTGGTTATTAGGGGCATAATGAATGGTTGATCTGAATTCAGCAGGTGAGGAAGGACAGTAGCTGCCCTAGGCCATTCTTGTGTCAGGCACCTCAAGATCTTAATGCTGGACAGATTTTTGAACCCAGGGAACTAGATTAATCCTTGAAGAACTGAAAGCAGCAAGTCGTGGGGCCCAAAGGGGTGACTCTGCTGACGCAAATGAAGCGAGACATGCTCTGCACCAGCACAGACAGGCTTCACTAGGCCAGCGTGTTCACCCCGGGTGAGCCAGGGTGCATCTCCTTCCCTCCCTAGGCAGAGCGCCTTGCTGCAGTCCCAAACGCAGTGGGACCTAGAGCCAGGACGGAGGTTGTTGCAGCGGCATTGACCTCGGGCTCTGGTGAACTTTGGCTTTTCCTTTCCCTGCAGGCAAATGCTTTAGATGATGCAGTGGAAATCTAGTACAGGGAGTAAGTGAGGTTGGTTGGCATCAGAGTGCAGTGGAGCCTGGGGCTGGGTTCCTCAGTCAGCACCCACAATGTCTGAGCAGCTTCTGCAGCCTGGAGAGGAGCTCAGCGACATAAACCTGTCCTCTGGGCTCCAGAGTCCTGCGAGGTTAAGGGCTGTCCTGTGGCAGCTCTTCCCCCGTGTCCTGACATTGGGACCTTCTCTCTAAGAGCTGGTCGGCTCCTCCCTGCTCCAGCCCATTGCTGTCGGATATGTGGCAGCAGAGCAGAGCTGAACCCTGTGATAAGCTCCTTCAGGCTAACCTAAAAACAGCAACATTTGGCTTGCCCTGCGCTTGCATGATTCTGCTGCAGAGCTGCTCGCTCATTGCCGAGTCATTTAGAGGCTTGTGGGAACTGCAGAAGGAATCAGCACCATTTTAAGAGCTTGTCTGGTTTGGGTTTTATGCATGCTGTTCAAAATGCAAACAGCTCCCTCTAACACTGGCTGCTCTTTGCCTGTGGACGGCAGTTGTGTACAAGCTGCCTGCAGACACTGCCTGCTCCACTGGCAAGTGTCTTCTAGCAGGCCAGCTCCTCTCCCTCCTGTCCCTGGGCATACGGACTCCTCCTGACTTTCTAGGGCTGCTGTTTTTCTGCAGGAAGCCGTCTGTGCACTGCGTGTGCTCGTAGAGAGCATGACTGACTGCTCATCAGCATTTCATACTTCATCTGAGCCCTTGAATTTTGCATTAAATGTGTATCGTGTGCTGTGGAGTGTTCCCCCCACTGCTGGGATGAAGGGAAAAGCTGATTTGAGTTCCCACTACCACTGTCTTTGGAAAATCACTTGAACTGTTGCTCAAGTGAAGCTGCAGCTCAGTGCAGTGGGACTCGGACCCAGCTGCTCTATCAGAGCCTTCCAAGAGCAATGATTCTCTGCAGAGAATTTGGCAAGTCCCAAGGGACTGGGGTCTCTAGAAATCTGCTTCGGAAGGGAAAGCGCTTTACCCTGCTGTTGACCCATGGGGCATACAGGAGCGAGCCCGTGCAGGGCCCGGGGCTGCTCTCTCCATGCATGGCTTTCCTGCCTGCCCATCCTTTCAGGCCTGGAGTTGCCCAGCCCCTCGTTTTGCTTTCTCTTTCATCCTCTCTTTCACATCACCCTTTTCTCCTCTGTTTCCTTTCTTACCTCACTTGCCCTCGGGCCATTCCAGTTCACAGATGGGAGGTACTGGATTTACTCTCCCCGCCAGCGCAGACTCCGAACCACCTCTCTTTCCTCCGGGACTGTAAGTGAACATGCTAGCCCGTAGGGGAGCAGAGCTGCAGCTTTGAAACACTGGGCCTGGCAGTTCCACGTCCCTTGATTGTCCTGGCTCTGGGTTGGGTGGATAGGAACCAGCCCAGTAAAAATGGGAAGCAGAGGCAAAAAGTCCACAAGTGGATCTCAAGTAGGATCTTGAAGAAATGAGAGCTCTGCCCCACTTGTCTTCAGACCAGTGACACAGTTCCTGGCATGGAATGGTACAGTATCCTCATATGTATCATATGTAGATGATATAGTGTCATCAAGCCCATGAGCAAACTTGCTGGCACCAGACCTGGCCAGAGGTGAGAGGCCTCTGTATGTCTGAGGTAATGTTAGCTCCCTTGGCCCAGGAAGCCAAACTGTGCTCCAGAGGGACCTGCAAGATGTTTTGTAGAAAAAAAAAAAAAAAATGTGGTTACAAATATGACCTTTTAGGTCATATTTATTTATTTATTTCCTGCTTTCTGGGACCCTAACCAGGTTTTAAAGCCAAAAGAGCTGAGAGAGATTAGGGAAAGTTTGCACTCCCCAGCTCTCGCCAGGGTGGTACTCCTGCTCCCTCCTCACTGCAGATTTTCTGCAGGATCTAAGGATTTTCCATTGTCCCCTGAAAGATGCAGAGAGGAACTTCAGCACTTAGAGGCTGAATCCAGTGCTCAGACTGCTCTGGATTATATTTCTCTTCACAGTTTTGCAGAGAGATGACACCTTCCTTGGTGGGTAATGACGGTATTATCAGGGCCTCAGCACAAGATTTGTGTCCTGTGGTCCTGTCCCTCCCTGCCTGTCTGGAACCAGGGAGTGGTGGAGGGGTCATGGGATCGGCAGGGTGCAGGGGAAGGAGGGCAAAGCTCATACCTGCTCCCCAGCTCAGCGGATGGCTTGAGAAAACCATTGGACCCAGGCGGGCAAACAGCCTCTCCTCGCAGCTCCTCCTGCCCTCGCCTGCTGGCTTTGGCTGCCCCAGCACCAGGAGGGTCATTGCCAAGTCCTGGATGTCATTTAGCTCTATGCTGGGTTTGCAGCTTTTACTCTGCCTGCATCTAGGCAGAAGCTTCAGACAAGGGTTTCTTTTCCTTCCTTCCTCCCAACTGCTAACGCAGCTACAATTATTGTTAAGAGTTCATCATGTGAAGCCCAGTGCTTCAAAGCTCCTCTGGCTTCTTGTAGTTTCTTTTACATCCCAAATGGCTACTGCTGGTTCCTGGGCCGGGAACTTTCCCAGCTGCTTCCAAGTATCCTCCAGTCCTTTCCTTTGCAAGCCTGGGTTCAGTCAAAGGGGAGATTTATTCTCTCCTCCTGACCTGGGCACACCTCTGGAGCAGCCAGAACTGCTCCACAGTGGAAGTAGATCCCCCTGGGAAACACTGGACCTCAAGCCTTGGCCCTTCCTGGGTTTCTGTGTTGTGTTGGAAGTGTTTTGTCATGTGCTGTGAGAGCTGGCTCCCCAGGTGCCTTCCCTCCTGTCCATGATTGACTTGTTTTTGCTTCCTTCATTGTACCCGTTCCCATCTCACCACCATCTGCAAAAGTCTCATTGCTGACTGACTGATTCCTCTCTGACCACTGTCCCCCGTGAGCTAATAGGCCCATGTGCCTCCCTGCCCGGTCTGCAGGCAAGGGGGAAGACGCTGCAAAGCAGGTTCCTCCCTAAAGCTCTCTTGGACCCTCAGGAGATCTCGTACCCTGCAAGGGCTCAGGGAAGGGACTTATTAGCTGGGACGTACTTGGGGAGCAGGAGCTGAGCCCTCTGTCGCTGCCCTTGGGTAAGTCACTAGTGCCCACTCTGTCTTACCTCCCCTGAGTGAGGGTGCACATGTGGCAGGGAGCTGTCCTGCTTTCTCTGGCACCTCCAAAGCCCCCAAATCTGCCCCTGGTAGATGCGGGAGGGAGGTTGTGCTGCTCCTGCTGTAGCCGGAACAGGATCTGCTGCCCAAGCTGCTGTCCCAGCTGGTGGGGAGCAGGGACCTCCCAAGGGCAAGGAAGGCTCCTTGCTGACACCTGGTGCTGAGCTTGGTTCTCTCCCTCCAGTTGGACAGCTATTCTTACTGTATTGTTTCCTGCTCTTTTTGTTTTTTCTCCTTTTATTTTCTCCTCTTCTCTCCTTTGCTCCCTGCTCTGCTGCTGCTCTCCTTGCATTCTCCCCACCGTCTCTGGCCATTGTGGCAGCCGACAGACGAGAGGAGTTGGGTTTACTCCCCGCTCCACTATAGCGCCCAGCTCCACTCTGTCTCCGATGAGGAGAGCGATACAGTAAGTGTATGAGCAACGTGTGCCGGGTGCCCGGGGGTCCCATTCGCAGCTCGAGGGATAAGTGGCCTGTGCGGCGGGATTCTCGCATGGCTGTGGCAGAGCCCGATGCACCTCCGCTCAGGGAGGCTGCAGGCGAGACCCCAGCTTAGCTCAGCGGCGCTTCTGGCTCGTCCTGAACCGTTCAGTGCAATGAGAGCTTGGGGATCCACAGTGCTCTGGTCGTGCTGTCATTACCAGATGGTGCAAAACAAGCAGGCTTCTCTCTTCACGTTCGTTTTGATTCTGGGGATTTCGCTGGGCTCGGATCTGGCTGACTGCAAAGCTCAGGCGCTGACTGTCTCCTCTCTGCCTCTTGCAGTAATCTCTATGCAGACACAGAAGCCCCAGAGAGCAGCGATTCCCTCTGCAGGTCGATGTGTTCCCTTTTCGTTGATGGAGCCATTCCAGCGGGATGGGGAAGAGCTTCCTGACACCAGTACTGCTGTGCTGCAGGATCCCAGGCACTGCATTTCAGAACGGAGCAAAACTAACCGTCTATTTCTACTTATCCCAGATGTGGGCAGCAAAAAAACCACCCACTCCCCCTGCAACTCCCAGTGGAGATGTCCACCGTGTCAAGAATCCTGGGTAGTAACACAGTGTTTTCCAAATGTGCACTACCGTAGCTACTTATCCATGTGTGATACTGTGAACCTTTTTAATTTTTTAATCATGTATTTATTTCTTTTATCTTTGCACAGAGACAGCACAAATGTGCTTTTTTAAACATTTAGTTTACTGCACTTTTTTTTTTCTTTTTTTCTGGGGAGGTTGTCACATATTTGTGCATCAGAAGGGAGCGTGAGACCTCCCTGGAGAATTGGTAGAAGCACGATGCTGGGGAGGGCAGGGACCAGAGCGGCTTCCTTTGAGCGTGGTCTAACCAAGTGCTGGAGTCAGGAGGATTAAGGCTGTCCAGGCTCTGCCGTGGTTTGGCCGAGTGACCCAAGGCAAGTCACGGAACCGCTCTATGCCTCGTTTTCCCCCATGCTAATGGGTGTGCGGTACCCACTTCCGTTAAAGCACTTACACCCTGGGTTGAAAGGTGCTATGTAAATGCTATGTACTAAACGCCGTTGAATAGAATCGCTCCCATATTACAATAGTCCAAAGCAGCCCTGCCAGTTTACTCGGATTCCAGAATTGCTAGTGACTTCTTGTATCTGTAATACTGTGTGGGGGAAGCTGGTGGTTCCTGGCTCTCGGACACGGTGGCCCCGGCCCTCGCAGTGGCTTCTGCCTTCGACACCTGCTGCTCTGTGTTGCCCCAGTCCCTCTGCTCGGAGCGCGCGCTTCGTCCTGCGCCCAGCACACCGACGTCTGTTCCAGGTTGCTGCCCCTGTCCAGGCATGGACAGAGGAGAACTGTGCGTCCCCATGGAACAGCAATGCCGCACAGAGGATTCCTGAGTCTGCACAGCCCCAAGTGGGGTTTGCCTGGACACTGCATCCACCTGGAGCCACTTGGCACTGCGCGTGTTCATGAGTGGATCCAATGGACAAGTAATCGGGCTCACAGGACACTGGGTGCACTCATATCCTCCCTCCCTCAGGGTGTCAGGGAGACACATGCGCGTCCATGCACTGAAGGCACAGATGGAAGCCCAGCCCTGGATTGTGCCCAGCTCTGTTGTGTTCATGGACTCTCTGTTGGACAAAAACCTGGGAGACTTGTGCTATCTGTTGGAAAATTGCTGCTTTGGATGTCTGTGCTGTGGAGGGTTTGCTCTGAAGGGCATGGAGATGAGAAGCGGTATCACCCAGCAGGATAAGCCTAGTCTGAATGCTGCTGTGCGCAGCGTGCTCTGGCAGTGTCTTCAATTCCCCACCAATCCCCCTCTCCTCCCCGAAGGAAGAGAAATCCTTTAGAGCAGCAGGAGCTGGTTGTGTCTTGCGTGTAGGCTTTGCTCCGGAGAGACTGTCAAAGGTCTCACCATTCCCATCCTTCCCTCTTCAATCCATCCTCAGGATTCCTTGCGGAGGTTTGTGGAAGTGGGATGCTGCTCCGCTGCTCTAGGAACTCCGTCCCCTCTCATCTGCCCTCCACTCAGGTCTGGTTAATCAGGTCCCAGAAGGTGACTGGGCTGGTGGGAAGCTCTGTCCCTGTGTCGTGGTGAACAGGGCAGGGACCTTCATGGTTTCTTGCCCAGCAGCAGGGACATAGCCTGGCCCCCTGTACCTGCAGGTGCTCGAGCCTGGGGGCTGTGCTGCTCTCGAGGACAGGCTGGCGTTCTTGCAAGCTGCTGCCATTAGATCTAATCCTTTATTTACCAGAGTGGTCTATCGAAAATCTTCTAAGGAAGCTCCACGTTCAGTAGATACTTGCCAGTTCATTCATGTCACGGGGAGCTTTGCTCCATGGTTGCCCCATTGGGAGGCTGGGAAAGAGCTCTTAAACCAGCACATCCTGTGCGAGTGGCAGGAGGGCTGTGCAGGTGGGTGGGAGCAGCGCTCAGGCAGCCCTCTGCTCCACCAAGGGGCTTGGGAGACTGGGAGATGGAGTTCCTCGTGCCAGGGCTGCGAGCAAGAGGCTTCAAACAACGTGAAAAATGTTCTTTTCCTGCGGACGTGCAGAGCAGCCACTGGGCGGAAAGAGGCCAGAAGGAGCTGCATCCTAAAAAGCTGCTCTTGGGCTCTGCACAGGAAAAAACGCAGTTCTGGGGAGAAGGCCAGGAGGCTGCCAGGACTGGCCGATCCCCTGAACCCCCCTGCCCTGCTGCCACCCCGATCACGGGCTGGCGCGGTTTGACTCAGCTGAAACTGAGCATCTTTCGTTGTTTAAGAGCAGGGACTGAAGCTTCATCCCTTCCCCTTATTTCAGGATGCCTGAAACTGCTCAGCCTCGGTGCAGGAAGCAAAGGATTTCAGTGGATGAACGTTGCAGGGTAGAGCTGTGCTTGGTCCCCAAGGCGGCAGGAAGCCCAGGCCATTTTATTTCATTTTTATTTTTTGCAGTATGTTCATCCCAAATGTTGTCCTTCCTCAGGCGTCCTGGCATTTTGAGACAATCCTTGTACATGTGGTTCTGTAATGCTGAGCACTTTGGAGCGAGTCTGACGGAGCTACGAGCTCTCAGCTCTGGGTTGGTCCTGTGCAGGGGTATGTAAAGGGACTTAGGAAAGCTCTGCCAATGTGAGGGGACCTTTCCAGGACTCTTCCTTCAGGGAGCTACTGCTTTGAAATGACAACTGCCCCTTTCCAAGCCTGCACATGCTGTGTGTGCTGCACACACAGTTACCTCTGTGCTAAAGAACTGCCAAAGCTCTGCTGTAGAGGCTGAACATCGGAGCTGGAAGCTTGTTCTTTGTCCGTTACTTGGCCTTCGGATCCTTGCTGCCCTGGGGGAGCAGGGTGACGGCTCTGGGGAGCTTGAGGGCAGCTCCTACCTGCTGCACCTGCTCCCTGAGGCAGGCTGGAGCAGAAGGGGAGGAGGAAAGGGCTAGGGCAGTGCCCCCAGGAGGCGGCATCGCTCTCTGTGGGGGCAGCGCAGGTCCTGGCAGGTCCTTGGTCTGCACGTGTCACCTGCCCTCCGTGCCCGTCCGCGCGCGGAGCTGCACCTGCTTCCTGCGCTTGGGCTTTCCTCCGCTCGCCCCGGCAGCTGCCGTCGTCCCTGCAGCCACCTCAGTGCTGTCCCCACCTGCGCAGGGGGCCCCGCAGCCCCTCTGCTCTGTGCCCGTCGCCCGGGGCGGCGCTCAGCCCTGCACGCCGGGTCCAGCCTGGGCCTGGCTCCCTGCGCAGGCTGGGGGGGCTCTCAGCTGGGGCTGGTGACAGCGGAGCAGCCGGGTCCCTGTCTCCCCCTGCAGGGTGGGTCTGGGGGGACACGAGCTGGAGCGTCCCGGCTGCCACGTGGGGGGCTCGGCCCTCGCCCGGGCCCCACGCCTGGCCGGAGCTTCTCATCCTCCTCCTCTCCATCCTGCCGGGCAGCTCCCATTCTCGCTGGAAGGGCAAAGGCCAGGGGGTGGCAGAAGGGCATCCCCGTCCCTTCCGTGTCACCCGTGCGCCCTGTAACAAAAGTGAGTTTGCGGTTTGGGGTCGTGGATTTTTTTTTTTTTTTTTTTTTTTTTGCGGAGGGAGGAGCCGGAGGGCAATTATTTCGTGAAAACATTTTTTTTTTTCCCGTGGGAAGCCTGTTTTTCCAGAGAACTGTACCGCGCTGCTCTGTGTGCTCGCGCCGTGATAAAGCAGTCTGTGCCCCGTGCTGACGCGCCGCAGCCCGAGCCGCCTCGCGGCTCCCCCGCGCTCCCGCCTCCCC
>JAWLRI010000152.1:1010336-1025645 GCA_034781795.1 Crypturellus tataupa
GGGTGGGGGCGCGATGGGGTGTCTTCCCCCCTCCCCCTCCACGCATTTAAATCCTCACTTTCTGAGGGCAGTAAAGCACAAATGGGACGAGCCCGGCTCGGCGGGGAGCGGACCGGGGGGAGCCGCAGGGGCGGCGGGGAGCGCCTGGAGTGGCCCCTCGACGGACTGGGCCGGGGGCGGCGGCAGAGGGAGACAGGGGGTGGAAGGAGGCACCGATGGGACGGTAGATGGAGCGGCCGGGAGCGTTCGGGGGCCCCAGGGCTGGCGTGGAGCCTGGGAAGGATCAATGGCTGGGCCGGGAGCACCGGGCGGCAGCGAAGGCCGGCGGCGCTGTGTGCCACGAGCCCCCCTCGCTCCCGCCTGGGTCGCATGGGAGACCCCAGAGCTGCGGTCTTGTGCGGGGCGGTGACCCCGGTGCCTGCAGGAGCAGCCGGCACCACGGCGGGAGCCGGGAGGCCCCCGGGGCAGAGCCAGGATTGAGGGCTGAGCTGCCCCCCACTTTGCTCCATCCTTTTGGGAGGGACTGCAACCAGACTCCAGCTGCGGGTCTCAAGCTGGGAGGTTCTCAGATCCCTCCCAGGGACTGACTTTCTTTCCACCCTTCTCCTTGGGTCAGGATTTATCCCAGCTTTTATCCCAGTTCTACCAGCATGTCCCCCAGCAGCCCCCATCCTCTCCCACACTGGTGTCACTGCAGACGTTGTCCCTGCCCAACAGATGCTGCCAGGAAGGGCTGGGAAAGGGGCTATTTCGATCGGGTGAGTGGGCGGCCACTCTGAAGACGGGGAATGCTCCATCCGAGGGCACCGGGCCAGGCGGCAGCTGAGGCACAGGGGGACAGGGCTGCCAGGCCGGTGACACCAGGGGTGTTCCCCCTACTCGCGTTCGCACAGGGCACCCTCTGCTGCCTCTGCTCCCGGGATCTTGGGAACAGGGTGAGACAGGGAAGGTGCCCCAGGCCCCAGGAGGTTGGGAACTGCAGTCCCTGGCCATGGCAGGGACAGCACATCTGGCCAACACAGTCCCTGATGACCTGTCACCACAGACGTCCTCTTTCCTGACTGTCCCATGGATGTCCCCACTCCAGGCCATGTCAGCCACCCTGACAGCAGATCCTTCTGTCTGCTGAGCTCCTCGGGTCCCACCATGTCCTCATCCCCATGACGTGGCCGCTGCTCTTCCTGCCAGAGCTGTCGTCCTTGAGCCCATCTGCAGTGTGGAGAGCTGAGCGGCTGCGCCGGGCTGCACGTCCCAGTGGGACATTGGGTGGGAAGGTGGGATGGAGCACTAGGACATGGAGATGGGGCTGCCCCTGTTCCCACACAGTGCTATCCCATCAGGAAGCGGCAGCTCCAGAACAGGATCCGGGCTGATAAGGACCCAGGACTGGGGCAGCTCCAGTGCAGGCGGCCAGGACAGCAGAGCGTGCGCGGCTGGCGCCCTCCCCATCACCCTTTTCCTTTCCAGCCTCGGAAGTGGCGAGGGCAGGAAGCAGCTTCCGATGGGGGAAGCGCGGGATGTGCAGGATGTGCGGGCAGGGAGCCCCTTATTGCACCGAGTGCAGGCGCCTCATGTGCCCCTGATACTGTGCATGGAGCTGCTGCCTCCTGCAGGCCTTGGGCTCCGCGTGACGCCCCTTGCGTTTCCTCCACATCCTCCCTGGGAGCCTCCCCGGAGGAGGCTCTGGCTGCTGGTCAGTGCCCAAACGTAGGTCCCATTGCACATGGGGGAACCTCGCAATCGGGGGCTCAGGGTGTCTCTTCCCCAGCGTCCGGCTGCTGCATCCCCGTGTGAGGGTAGTGCCGGCCAGGGCGAGAAGACTGCCCCCCCCAGCCCCCCTCCAGGATCCCCGGCCGCCCATGAGGTTCTTCCCGTAAGTGGCCACGTATTGTGCCGCACAATTTGGCTCTGAGTGCGCCCTGGTTAATATTTGATGCGATTCTTGATATTTCTTTAATATTTGATTCACTCTAAGTGCTGTGCTGCCCCCGCACTGGGAGCCAGCTCCACCACGGGGCATCCGGTTGGTTAGAGGGGCTGGATTGCTGCGGAGCCGG
The DNA here is from genome assembly GCA_034781795.1 of Crypturellus tataupa. Taxonomy (NCBI): domain Eukaryota; kingdom Metazoa; phylum Chordata; class Aves; order Tinamiformes; family Tinamidae; genus Crypturellus; species Crypturellus tataupa. The sequence goes on from JAWLRI010000152.1 coordinate 1,012,394, forward strand.
CAGGAGCCCGGGCGCATCCCGCGGCTCTGGAAGTGCCTGGTGCCCAGCTCTGCTCACGGCGAGGACGTGGGGCTGTCTCTGGCGGCGTGACAAGGTGCGTGGCCGGCGCTTTCCCAGGCCAGAACAGCTCCCGGCATCTCCAAGAAAAACAGCAGATTCCTCAGCACAGTGGACTGGGCGCTCCAGGCTCCCTGCGCGGGTCTGGGTGATGGGCACCCTGTCTGGGGAGGGACCCTGCAGTTCCGGAGCTGCTCCCAGGCATCCGGCAGCCCTGAATCTGACAGGCAACGGATGCAGCAGGAATGCGCTGCCTCTGGTTCTGTCCTCTCCTCGGGGCATTTGACATCCGGTCCCTCCAGGAGCTGCCACCACTCAGGATCCCCCCTGGATTCCTGTGGTTTTGTTGGGGGGGAGGGACACATTTGGCTCCGGTGGGGACACTGCCCCTCCGCCCCCCGCCAGCCCTTGTTCCGCCCCTGGGAGCAGAGTCCCCCAGGGGCTGCCGAGGGCCGGGCTGTCTCCTCGGTGTGAGCCGCTCCAGCCCTGCGGAGGCCCCTGCCAGGACCTGGCACGGACGGCCCCTCTTGGGGTGCTGTAGGCAGGGAGGGGACAACCAGCAGCCAGGCCCTGCCCGGCGCCTCCAGCTGGGCTTACGCTGCAGTCGGGAAGACCTGACCACTGCCCGGAAAGTGCCCGGCGGTGCCGTCCCAGTCGGCTCCCGGCTGGTGCCCTGTGCCGTCCCCACTCCCATCTCGCTCTCCGCTTACTTGTTCCTGGTGTGCTCCACACTCACGTCCTGCAGACTCCCCGCTCTCTCCCATCTTGCTCCCCACTCGCTCAAGCCTGACCGTGGCCTCAGCCTTGGGTTTTGCAATCCCTGGCCCCATCCCAGCGCTGGATTCAGCCTCAGGGCCGCTGGTCCATGCTGCAGAGGGCCGCAAAGGGGGTGGCTGACCCGACCCTTGCAGCTCTGTGATGTTGAGGCTGGTGCCGGAGGCGAAGGTGAAGGGGAGCTGGATGCTCCAGCAACCGCTGCATCCACCACCGACTGGATGGTGCTGACTGGGGCTTGAGGTTGTCGCTCATGCAGGGGGTAGTGACCCTCCCATGGCCGGGGGTGACATCCTGGAGTTGTCCCCAGGCTGGGTGCAGGGGGCAGTTGTAGTGGGGACCCACTCAAGGACACAGGGTGTCCTGGAGAAACAGCTGGAGCCAGGAAAGCTGCTGTGGATGCCAGTGCCCCCCGTCTCGCGGGGTGTCCTGGTTGCAGAGGACACCAGGCACAGGACTGTGTCCCCCCCCCCCAGCTGCATGGGGACAGACAGGGACACACATGTCCAGCAGAAATGGGTGCCCGGAGGGGCTTGGTGATGCCAGGCTTATGTCTCCCCCCGCTGCCTGCTACCCCCGAGCCCTCCCCATCCCAAGGACGGCAGTTTTTCCCTGGGGCTTTTGGCAGGATCAAGGGCCCCCCCCGCCCCAGCCCAGGGCCTGGCTCAGAGCAGAGCTGCTCCCACGGCGCTTCTTTAAACAGTGGCCGGGCAGGATTAGGGCCCTGTGGCAACAGCCCTGGCGGCCTCACGCCGGGTGACGCGGGAGCCGGGGACGGTTAATCCCGGCCAGCTGCAGCCCATCCAACCGTCCTTCTATCCTTGGGCCGGGTACCATGGATGTGTCACTGGGAGAGCCCAGCGCCAAATCAGGGTGGAGGGGCAGGGATGGAGGAAGGGATGGAGATAGGGAAAAAGAAAGGGATGGAGAAAGGAATGGAGGAAGGGTGGGAGGCAGGGATGCCTGTTTGGGCAGGTGAGGAAGCAATGGGAGACAGAGGACGGTGCCATGAGTGGGGCCAGCGCTGACCCTGTCTATTCGCCTCCAGGCCCGGAGGGACACGTGCCAGGCAGCAGGGCTGTGGGCAGGATCCCGCATGGAGTCGAGCCCAGAGGGCGCCTGAAGACACCGCAGGGACCACGATGGGGCTGGGGACTGCAGGGCCCCTCAACGGGAGCGGGGGTGCCAGGCCGGGCTCCTGCTTCGGGGCCTTCAACAGCAGTGCCAGCCTCAACGAGACGCGGCCCAGAGCCATCGCCTCGCCCTGGTTCTCCACGGCCTTCGGCCTCATCGGCCTCTGCTCCAACCTCTTTGCGCTGTGCGTGCTGCTGAGCTCCTCACGCCAGCTCTCCAGCCGGGCCCGCTCCTCCTTCCTCGTCTTCCTCTGTGGGCTCGTGGTCACGGACTTCATGGGGCTGCTGGTGACGGCCTCCGTCATCATCCCCTACCACTTCATCAAGTTCGACTGGGCCGAGGTGGACGCTGGCTGCCACCTCTGCAACTTCCTCGGCTTCTCCATGGTCTTCTTTGGGCAGTGCCCACTGCTGCTGGGGGCCACCATGGCCGGCGAGAGGTTCGTGGGCATCAACCGGCCCTTCTCGCGCTCCAGCAGCGTGTCCAAGCGCCGTGCGTGGGCCATCGTGGGCGCCGTGTGGGCCTTCTGCTGCCTGCTGGGGCTGCTGCCCGTGCTGGGGCTGGGCCGCTACACGCTGCAGTTCCCCGGTTCCTGGTGCTTCCTCACGCTCCTACCCGACATGGGCAACATCGTCTTCTGTCTGCTCTTCGCCCTGCTCGGCATCTTCTCCGTGCTGCTCTCCTTCGTATTCAACACGGTGAGCGTGGTGACGCTCTGCCGCGTCTACCACGACCGCGAGTCTGTGCAGCGGCGCCGCGACAGCGAGGTGGAGATGATGGTGCAGCTCGTGGGCATCATGATCATTGCCACCATCTGCTGGATGCCCCTCCTGGTGAGGCCCCTGCACCCTCACTGCCCCCCCTGCCCACAGGTGACAACCCCCGTGGGGCTTAACCCTCTCCCTAAAACACGGGGAGGGAAGCGGGGAGGTTTGGGGACATGTAGGAGCCTCCAAGGTGAGCCCAGCCCTGCTGGGCTCCCACCTCCAAGGGCGCTGGGCAGCTCTGGCCGTGGTGCCCTCTCAAGCCCCTGCTGACCCCCTGTCCCCCTCCCTGCAGATTTTCATCATCCAGACGGTCCTGCAGCAGCTGCGGGCGCCCGAGCAGCTCCTGACGCTGCCCACGGAGACACAGAAGCTGCTGCTCATCTACATCCGCATGGTGACGTGGAACCAGATCCTGGACCCCTGGGTGTACATCCTGTTCCGGCGGGCCGTGCTGCGGCGCGTCTACCCCAGCCTGCGCGCGCGCCCCTCCATCGTCTCCCTCTACCCCGCACTCAACCCCTCACTGCGCCGCAAGCTCACGCAGGAGTCAGTGCTGCAGTAACACCCGGGTGCCAGGGCCCTGGCCGGGGCAGCTGTGAGGAGCAGGGGGGACAAGCCACAGCTGGGACACGTGAGGCAAAATGGGACTGCCCCAACTTGGGCACAGCCGGGTGTCCCTTTCCCCAAGGGGTGGCATCACCCCAGTGCCCAGGACTGTAATGCCAAAGGGGGCGGGTGGTTAATGAAGGTGCACCCAGGGCTGTGCCCGTCGTTGGTCGTTGCCCGCTCCCGCCTCAGGGGCTGTCAGGGAGCTGGATGGGATGGGGGTGTCAGGACCCGCTGGCACTGGTGGGGCTGGTGGGTGTCACTGAGCTGCTCCCTGATGCCATCTGGGAGCCCCCTACAATAAAAAGCTGCTTGTGCTGCTATGGGAGCCGGTTTGCTGGGGAAGGTTCTGGATTCGGGGCACGCGCCCAAGGAACGACCCTGCATGTCTGCTCTGCACTTTAATGAGCCGGAGCGCACGGTTCCCAGCGCGGTGCCTGGCACAGGGTGCCGCACGGCACCAGCCGAGCCCGTGGTGCGCAAGGAGCCCGCCTGGCACCCGCGGGTGTTCCTGAGCGCGAGGAGGGGACGATGCTGGCGCAGGGCGGACAGCGTGGCCGTCCCCAGCTACTCGTGGCACCCCGCAGCCGCCCACAGCTGCGCCACGAACTCCTCAGGGAAGGCAAAGTCGCCCAGCAGCGTGGCCAGCGCGGCGGCCAGAGCCGCGGTGCTGCCTGCACTCCTCGCCGTCTCCACCATGCTCGAGGCTGCGGGGACGGTGGGGCTCAGCGGGCGGCTGCTGCGGAGGGGCCCGCGCTGGGTGCCCGGGACAGGCTGCTGCCATGGGCACCCGTTGGTACCTGTGCGCTCACCCAGCTCGCTGTCGCGGATGCCCATGTAGCTCTCGAGCAGGTCGTCCACGCGCCAGGCGGCTGCCTCCTCTGTGGCGCTTGGCTGCAGGCGAGAGGCACCGTCAGCCCCATGTGGCACCCGGGGCATTGGGGGGCAGAGCCGCATCCAGAGCAGGACTGGGCCGCCTGGCCCCGCTGGACACCCCGGGAGATGCTCCGCGCTCTGTGATGGGTGCAGGGATGGTCCGGGGGCTGTCTCCCCCCCCGCCCTCGGCAGGTGTGGAGCAGGCGGCCCTGGTGTCCCTTACCCCCTCCTCCAGGGTGGCAGCGCCCGTCGCCCGCAGACGCAGCGTCTCCTTCCCACTGGCCACTCGGTCCTCGGCCGCGCACTTGCTGCTCCGCGTCCTCTGCCCGATCATGTCTGTGTCCCAGCAGGGACAGGGATGAGGGTGCAGGTTGAGTGTGCACCCACCCACCTTGCGTCACCCACCTGAGCCCAGGACACAGCAACCTGGGACCCAGAGCAGGGAGGTCCAAGGGACATGGGGACCTCACATGCAGAGAGGGGACACTCATGTGCAAAGAGGGTGGCTCAAGGGAAAGGCAGGCGCAAGAGATACTCATGCATGCAGGATGGAGGCGCACAGAGGTGCAGGGACGGTGCACTGGGGAGTGATGCGGACGCTCAGTCCTAGGGACAAGCTCGCAGCACCCATTCATTGCTAGGGACACCCGCAGCCCCACGGTGAGAGTGGTGGCACCCAGGAGTGACACCTGGCGACACAGAGCCAGCACTGCTGCTCACCGAAGGCCTTTTTGGGCTGCACCAGGCGGAGGGTGAAGGGCTGAGCGCGGGGCAGCTCACGCAGCATCCGGGCCACCTCATAGTGGCGGCAGCCCACGATGGTGTGGTCATTGATGGCCTCGATGCTGTCACCCACGCACACCGTCTCGATGCGGTTGATGATGCTCCCCTCCTTGATGCGCTGGGGACCGCAGGGACACGGTCACACCGGGGAGGGGGGATCACACAGGGGCTCGTCCCCATGGGAAGTGTGGACTTGTGCAGCCCTCACTCTGTGCCACATGCGGGCACCTCCATGGTCCAGTTTCCCTTTGGCACCATCCCAGGTGAGGCTGGAGCTGCTGGTCGGGCACATCCAGACCAGCCTCCACCCTTGGGGTTGGGGACTTGTTGGGGAAAGGAGGGGAGGAGACCCCCAAAGCTCAGCAACCGCTTCCTCCTCCTCCTCCTCTGCAGTGCAAGAAGGGCCATGGTTTGGGTCAGGGTGCAAGGAGGTGGTGCAGCAGAGCAAGCGCCTGGAAGCACCTGCGGTGGCAGGATGGGCTACCGCCCTGCACGTGTCCCGGGTGTCCTCACGTCCCTGGGACCCTCACCTTGATGAAGGCATAGCCAGCGCCGTTGTCTGTGATGGTGAGTCCCAGCGCATCCTCCGTCTTGGTCACCTCCACCTCCTTGGTCTCGCCACGCACGTGGGCAAAGATGAAGTCCTCGAGGCCGATCTGCCCCCCCAGCAGCTTCTGCATGTCCACTTTGTGCGTGTTGAGCGTGCAGAAGAGGATCTGCCCCGACAGTGCCGTCACCGCCGGCCTGGCGCTGGGGACACCCCGCAGAGGGACACCGCGCAATCCCTGTCCTGCACCCAGCGCCCATCCCGCAGCTTGGGGTTGGCAGAGTCCTCAGCATTGAGGACAGCGTCACCCACGGCCCCTTGCCAGCCTGCAGGTGCACAGGGCAGGGAAATCGAGGCCCAAGCAGCCCAAACGCTCTGCAGTGGAGCGAATGCCCCTTAGGGTGCATTTAGGGAGCAGATTTGGGGACACGCAGCGGGGCCAGGACACAGTTGGTGCCACAAGGCCAGCGTTAAGGGCTGGGGTGGCAGAGACATGGCAGAGGAGGCCCCCCTCCCAGCAGCCCCTCACCTCGGTGGGCGAGATGCCGAAGACCTCGGCGATTTTGGCGTAGAGCTCCCTGACGTTGGTGAAGCCCTCAATGCGGCCCGTGGGGCTGCCGTGGGCCAGCTGCGTGTGGAAGACCAGGCGGGGGCGGGCACGGGGGGGCCGCACCGCCGCCTCCGGAGTCTCCGGAGCCCTGGGAGCCCCCGGCTCCTGCCCCCCGCCGTTCTCCATGGGCCCGTCCTCCGGGGGCTGCCTGCGGCGACCGCCCGCCCGCTGCATCCTCCCGCCGGCCCCGCTGAATTATAGATGGGGGCCGGCTCCCTGCGCGCCCGTAAGGCGATGCCGGCGCGCGGGAACCCGATCCGGCAGCACAGGGTGCAGCACGGGGATCGGATGCGCGCGGGCGGCACCGGCAGCGGCCGAGGAGGAGGCGGGAGGGCGGCTCCAGCGCAGCCCCCGCTGCCGCAGGCCGGGGAGGCCCAGAGGAGTTGGGCTCGGGGGGCCCTTGGGCTCCCTTGGACGTGGAGACCAGGAGCCCCCGGTACCCTGGGGACGCAGGGGAAGGGACCTGCGACTGCCACTTGGCAACACAGCAGGAGGAAGGACGGGAGCAGGGAGCTCCCAGGGGACAAGGGACACGCGGGGCCAGCAGAGCAGTTCCACGGCCCCAGCTGAAGCCACCAAGATGCCGGCAGCCCCTTGCGGGCACCGACCCCACCTTCCACACACACACGGAAGCCAAGCTGCTCCTCGCTCCTGTGTTTATTTGCTCCCATCTCCCTCGGAGGCCAAGCGGGCACCACGCGAGGGTGGGTGGCCACACGTCGGGCACGGGGCAGAGCCCACGCTGGGGCCACACAGCACAAGTAAGAAAATAAGACTCTAATTAAACAATCTGAGATCAGTGAGAGGCAGCAGTGTGGGGTCCGGTCCCGCAGAGCACCGTGAGGACACGGTTGCCTGCACAGTGGTCCCACAAGGCAGGAGTGACCTGAGGACCCAACGGGCCACCCTGAGGGAAGGGCTTGGTCCCTGTGCCACCCCTTGCAGCACCAGGACTTTGTCCTGCTGTCAGCACAGGGAATGGGTGGCTCCCAGACTGGGCAAGAGGGACATGCAGGGACAGTGGGGCTGAAGGCACCTGCTCGGGAGCAGTGAAGGGAACAGGCAGGATTCAATAACAAGACAAGGCCAGGAAGGAAACCTGCCAACTTGCCCCCACAGAACCGAGAGGGCTCCCAAACTGCTGCAGGGGTATGCTGGGCGCAGAGGCACCTGCAGCGCCTGGGGGCTCCCTGGAGAACTCTGCTGTCCCCCCATCATGAGCAGTGTCCCTCATCCAGGGCTCACTTATTGAGGGACAGAGCAAAGGGACAGGAGCCTTGAGTTCAACACTTTGAAAGGCTGCTTTAAAATGAGGTCACGTCCCTCCTGACACAGAGGGAAGAGGCATCAAAGGAAGGCTGGGGCGGAATGGGGGGGGGGGGGCGGGCAACATCCTGTTTTTTTATCCTTAAAGGCTTTTTATGGCTGCCGGGCAGCCCTGGCCACCACCATGGAAGAAGACAGTTTGCTCCCAGGCCCTGGTGCCTCACGTGGCATCAGGGACCCTTGGGAGGCTCCAGCTCAGTGAGCAAGAGCTGCCGGGCGAGGCCCAGCCAAGGCCGCAGGTGCTGGGGAGCTGCAGCCCCTCTCCTCGCCGGGCACTGGCTCCCCCGGCTGCGTCACCGCTCCGTCCCTGGAGACACGGCCCCTGGGAAGGCCGGGAGCAGCTGCCCAGTCACTGCTCCAGGCAGACGCGTGCTGGGAGGCAGGGGAGGCAGCCGGACCCCCTGCGGAGACTGTCCCTCGCGTGAGCTCCAAGGGACAGGGCCGTGGTCCGGCTGGCCCCAGGCTCCGGAAAGGGCTGGTCCTCTTCACAAGTGCTCACTGGGCAGGAAGGAGAGCAAGGCCGAGTGAAGTCTCTCACGTAGGAAGAGCACAGACACCAAATCCTGGCCAGAGATGCAGCCCAGCCTCCCTGCTCCTGCACCCACGCTGTACGCTGGGCTGGGCTGGGAGCCCCAAGGGTACCTTGGTGCCACCCCCCTCCCAGTCCCATCAGGAGACCCCAGATGATCCCCAGAGCAGCAGCAACAGCTCTGAGCCCTTCTCTGCACCCTCTTAGCTCCCTTCAGCCATCCTGCCATGGGCTGGGTGCTTGCCGGGCCACAATGCCCTCTCCCACCCAGCTCACCTGGCTATCCGGGAGAGGATCTCCTTGATGCGAACCACCAGCTTCTCATGCTGCAGCGGGTTGCTCTCAATGGCGCTGTGCAATTTGGCCATGTAGAAATCCAGGGTGCTCAGTGTGGGGGTCTCCCCAGTGCCTACAGGGCAGCAGCCCAGTCAGCCACAGGCAGGGTCCAGCGGTCACAGAGGCCCCATCCAGCCCTTCACATGAGGCTGGAAAAAAGACCCTGGACTCTACAGTAGGGCCCAGACCACACCAGTAAAACCTCAGGAATTAAAGGATTTGGGCTAATCTCTGCTTTGCAGGTGCATCTGCGACTATGGTTGGAAAGTTCCTAGCCTGCCCTATCCCAGCTATGGAAGATCAGCTGGCTGGTGAGCTCCCAAAATGCTCCAGGAGTCTTTTCCAGGCACCCAGAGGCGCAGTTGTCACCATCGCATGCCCCAAAACATCCCCGTCTGCACCAGATTTAGCCATGTGCAGATCCTGAGTCACTCGGGGGAGACCCCAGGGCTGCCAGGACTCACCAGGGATGGGGAGAGAGGCGAAGCTGGTAGCGAGCGCCTGCCGCACAGACTGGAGCTGCTGCTGCAGGGCCAGCGTCTGCCGCTCCTCCTGGGCCAGCTCCTGCTCCAGCTTCTCCTTGGCACAGTTCATGCTCTCCGTGTGCTTCTGCAGGATGGCGTTCTGTTCCTCGAACTCCGTGTTCATCTTGCGCAGGCGCCGCAGCTCGGCCTCCCGCGCTGCCCAGCACAGAGTGGCATCAGCACAGGCTGCAAGGACGATTCCTTCCCTGCCCCATCCCAGACTCAATCGTTTCCCAACTCTTGCTTCTCCAAGAGAGGCTCGATGTCACCAACGCCCACGCTACAGACTAGATCTACTCCCTAAACCCATCTTCACCAGGGACATGGCACAGCTTGGACATGGCACCCCATGACTGCCCTGATGTTGCCATCCTGGCTGCTCCAGCAACAGCAGCACTTACTGCAGCATTTCACAAGGGCCAGAAACCCCTGCAAGAAAAGCTGCTCTGCTGGCAACGGCCCCTTCCCAGCCGCTCAGCCCCTCACCTTTATTCTGGTCCAGAAACTCCTCCGTGAAGATGGGGACATCAAAGGTGGAGAAGGTGTCGCTGCACTCACCAGCCTGGCAGATGGGAGAGGATGGATGGGGCAGTCCACATCAGCCGAGCAGAGGAGCCAGGGACTCTCTGGCAGGGACACAAGGTGTCCCCGCTTCCCAGCTTGGGGCTCCAAGGCCCTTACCTTCTGTGGGTGCCCGTTCAGCAGGGCATTCACCGCTGCCGCAGCAGCATCCTCTGCAAGGGAGAAGCAGGTCACCCACCTGGAGCTGCCCAGGGTCACTCTGCACCTCTGAGCAGCGTCTGGCAGCAGCTGCCAAAGGACATCGACGCTTGCGAGTCCAGCCCCACCACCCACCTTTCTTGATCTTCTTCTCCTGGATCTTCTCTGTGCACATCTTGTAGGCCTCCGATTGCTGGTATTCCCGCAGCTCCTTCATGTACTGCTGCTTCTCCCTCTCCGCCTCATCCAGGTACCTCTACAGGCACAGCAGGGTCCTCAGCCTAGCTCAGCCCCAGCCCCCACATGCTGCGGAGCCCTCCCACCCCTCAGGGTCCCGCTTCTGCTCACCAACCCACGAGTGACAAACTCCTGACAACCACCATCACTGCAGGGCCCTGATCCTGCCCACAGCAAAGATCTTGTCTGCCAGAGCACCAAGGTCTCCCACGGAGATAGACTGTCCAAGCCCAAGCAGGAGAAACGAAGGTCCCTCCCACGGAGCTGGTACCTGTTTCTCTGAGAGCTGCAGTTTGCTCCACTCAGCCCCCAGCATCTTGGTGATCTCCGGGAAGGGCAGGTCGGGGTGCTGCATGCGGATCTGCTCACGCCGTTCATTCAGGAATCGGACGTAGCCAGTCACAGGGGCTTTGGGGCCATTGGGAAGGATCTTCTTCCTTTTCTTCCCCTTGGGCCAGCCCCTCTTCTTCACCGGCTGGCACCAAGAGAATGAGAAGGGACAGTCCAGCACGCATCGCAGCACATGATGCCATTGCAAGCAGGGAAGCCACATACAGACCCACCTGGGCCTCACACCCCTTGAGAGAGAGGAGGACTTGGCCTTTTCTCAGGCCACAGTGGTAGCCACTGTTGGCCCAATTCTACAGCACCGCTGGGCTTGGGTTACTGAAGGGCAAGAGGAGGGAAAGCCCCTAGACAAGGCCTAAATATAGGACAGCAGCCCCGTCACACACATGTGATGCAAAGGGCACAGGGATGGACAAAGAGCCACCTGCTGCCACGCAGCAGCCGATGCACAGGGCCCTGTGGAGCGACGCGGCCCCGGCTCACGGCCGCTCTCACCTCCTCCTCGCCGGGTGCCTTCTCGCTGCTTGTCCGGGCCCCCTCGCCCTTCTCCTGCTTGATGGCCACCAGGAAGTTGCTGTGTTGGGCTTTTCCTGTGGAATGTCTGCAACCACAAAGCTCCTGTCAGGCCCGGCAAGCTCATCCTAGGAGATCATTAAGGGAATATCCCCTAGGATGGCAGCTCTGTGCTTGCTGGATCCCCTTGCTCCCACCGCACAAACAGCCTCCAAGCCTCCCACAGCAGGAGGGGAGCCAGCTTGAACCACAGTGTTCGAGCAGACCTGGCTGCCCAGTTCCACTGAGCACAGATCACTCTGTGTATACCATGGGAGACATTTGCCTTCTCCCTGGGTATCCAAGGCCGGATTCACCCACCCGTAGCAAGAGCTGCCAGGACAGCACTAACATATGGGAAGCAGCCACACAGGGGAGAGAAATTGGAACAGGGAAACGCTCCCAGGCTGCCATCGTAGAGCAGCTCGTCAGCTACAGAGCACCTGGGAGCACCACGATGCTCCCGCAGGACAGGGCGTCCACAGGGACGAAGGTCGTGGACCTGCAGCTGCCTCGCAGCTCCCAAGCAGCCTCCGGGCTGGCCCGCCCAGGAGCTGGGCCCTTCTCTTCGAAGCAAGGCCAGGGAAAAGCATGGGCAGCTGAGCAGGATACAACCGCAGGTAAAGGCTGCTCCAGGGCATGACAATCAATCCCAGCCTTTCCAGGGACCGCCTGCAAGGGCCAGGTTGCTCCCTGTGTCCTTCCTGGGGGGGGCTGCACAGGCTGCAGCATCCTCAAGTGGCTCCACCAAAGGGCAGAGGCCCAAGCGACACGGAGCGCTTGAACCCCTTCCCCTCCAGGGGCTACAACCCAGCCCCGCAGGGATGGCCTCGGACCATCTCCCGCGCCAGGCGGGAGCACAATCCGGGATAACAAAACCTCACAGGCCACGCGTCAGGGCGACCACATGGCTATTAGGGGCCTGCTAGACTCGCTCGGCTCTCCCCCGCCCCAGTAACAACCGCTCCGTCAGGTTCCTGCTGCCCGCGGTGCCGCTCAGGTCGACGCACCAGGCAGCTGAAGCGGGAGGCTCGAAGCCCCAGAAGCTTCCCAATCCAATGTCTCATTTGTGCAGATCGGCATTGGATTCGAGCAGACAATGTGGTCCCAGCACTCCCAACTGCCACCGACACCCGCAGCTGAACGGCAGCCTCTGCGCAGGACTCCTGCCCACACGATTATCCACCAGCTCTGGCTGCAGATTCCCCATCCCAGCGCCCGCTTTGAACCCGGGCGCAAGGCTGGACCCCACTCCAGCTCAGGGGTCCCTGGCTGGTGTCCAGCAGGTCACAGATGTGGCCACAAACAAAACGTGGCCGCGTGCCCTGGACCGGGCCTCTCACAAAGACTCCCGAGTTTTGGAACAAACTTCATGAGTTTGGGCTTTCATCAAGGTCACAAGATGCTTTAAGCAGCACAGGGCCCAGCACCAGCCCCACAGGGCCCAGTAAAGAAAATAACATGTAGTTGCACACAAAGAGCCAGACAGATCTTGACTCACTCAGGACACACGCACAGACTTCACATCACATGTTATTTCTTACACCACATATTTGGCGCAAAATCTCCTTAGGAACCCCAGCCTACCACTATTGCACGATTACTTGTACTGGCCACACTCGTAATTAACTTGACCGTGTCCCTTTCCGCAAGGACATCACATATACCTGTATTTTTACTGTTAATGCAGCAGTGCTTGGCTTGGGCTCTTGCTCTTGGGGGATCCCCAAGAGCACACTAGTGCCTCAGGAAGGCGCAAACCCACCTTTCCTTCAACCTGCTGGAACAGGAGTTCCCAGAGCCGCACAAGAGCGCGGTCACCTCGGCCCCCCTCCATCCGCGCTTGCGGGAATGCTCCTGGCGTGGCAGGAGCAGCTCATCACGCTCAGGGACACGTCCACTCTCTCCAGCAGCGGCCCAGGACGAACGCCGTGTTCTGCCTCCCCCCAGACACCCGCCGCAGCCTGGGCTCCTCTCAGGCCCAAGCATGGCAACTTCGGACAGGATTCTGCTCCTCTCAACCTCCCTTCAGCAACTCATTCTGACATTCCCTTCCCTTTCCGCACAAGGGTTTCCATTAGCTGCTCCTTAGGGACAGCCCTACAGGATTTGGCTCCCTGGCACCCATCAGCTTCCGCAGCAGGTAACGGACCATGCTGGTTAATGCTGTGTAACCAACCCCTAATTCCACTGCAGCTGAACGTCCTTCCCCCTCCTCAAGCTGGGCTCACAGGCACCGCATTCGGCCCTATGCTTAAGTTAACGGCACAAATCCCCACTGGAGGCTGCGGTGAGGTGACGGCCTCGCCAGAGGACAGGGGAGGCCTCTAAGATTTTTCAGACAAAAGTAAAGAAACCGGGAGCTGGGACAAGGCACCCGAGGCCGCCCGGGACAGGCAGAGGCCACGAGGAGCCGTCTGGGCCGCACTTACAGCATCGCCGCGGGCAGCGGCTTCGCGCTCTGCGCCATGAGGAGCTCCGGCACCGCCGCCGCACGCGCCGGGACCCTGCGACGCAAGCGGGGCC
>JAWLRI010000152.1:1039834-1057675 GCA_034781795.1 Crypturellus tataupa
GCCGGCCCCGCTCCTTACCTGGGGGCAGGCGCTCGCGCCCGGCCTGGCCCTGCTGCCAGCGCTGCAGGGGGCGGCGGGCAGGGCCCGTGTCCTGGGGGGCCGCGCACGGGCTCAGCCCTGTGGGCCAGAGCTGGCCCCGGGCCTGGGGCCCCATGGGGGTGAATGCCCAGCGCAGGGCCTGCTGCGGCACCGGGGGACAGCGGGGGCCGCGCAGCGTCACATACTGGTCACTGCAGGCAGGGGACAGAAGGGGGGCAGGGGACACGTGTCCAGGCGCTGGGGACAGCGCCAGAAGGGCCTGGTCCCCGGCGCAGCCACGGGCTCCCACCTGCACAGGGGCTGCGGGAAGTCGCTCTCCAGGGTGCCCTGGGGGACGTAGGGCCGGTGCCACCCCAGCTCCATGGCCGCCCCAGGGCCACCGGTCCTGCCTCGCGGTGCCGGAACCAGAACTCGGAAACAGGCCCAGCAACGGGGCAGGGGCTCCAGGGCAGCAGCACCTGCGCTCCCTCCCTTCCCCCCCACCCTCTGCTCCTTCCTGGTTTTCCAGCTGCAGGGAGAGTAAAACAGGAGTTGGCAGCAGCTGGGAAGGGGGCACAGCCACAAAGAGCACCCAAGACGGGGACAAAGCGGCCCCTGGCGCCCCAGCCCCGGTGGTTTTGCTGCGGGACCCTGGAGCAGCCGCAGTCTCCGCTCTCGAGAGGGAAGCTCCCCAGGCTGGAGCTGCCGCCGCTCGCACAGGGGCCCCCCTCCTCCCCGAGCCCTTTCACAGACACCATTTCCAAACGGCACCAGCCTTAAATTCACAACTTGTTTAATGCCAGTTAGATCACTTTACATGGAAAAAAAGTTACACCGCTCTATACTTTCTCCACCATATGATGCCTTTATATATAACAAATGCCACGAGATCGCAGACTTTATCGCAGAAACGCCGGGAGGACCCTTAGCTCAACCCACCCGCACAGTTCAGCGCTTACAGATCACACACAAACAGGGAAAAAATAATAGCAATAATGACAAGTGTACAAGAGTGCCGCCCTCGCGCGGGCTCTGCGCGCGGAGCGAGGACGCTGGGGCCGCCGGAGCAGAGCGAGGGCCACGCAGGGCAGGAGGGCGCAGGGCCGGCGCCCAGAGGCCCCGTGGGGCTCCCCGTCCCGCTCCCCGCGGCAGCCCCGCCTCCGGCTCCGCTCCAGGGGCGCAGGGCAGCAGAAACCCCCCTGGGTCCCCGGCGCAGCCTCGGGGACACCCGCGAGGACGGAGCGGTGGCTCAGGGTGGGGGGTAACAGCCCAGGACACATCAGGAGCCGCCCCACAGCAGTGGCCACCACCCGCAGGGCTAAACTAGCCCCTTCCACAGCCCTGCTGGCCCCAAGGGGGGCAGTTCCAGGGGACAGGCCCTGTGACAGGTCCTGCCGCTCGCCTGGTTCAAAGCCACTTCCCAACTTAATGATCCCACCGAATTAACAGCCCCTCAGTGCTTTCCAGTGGTCTTTCCGTGCTCTAGGGCCTAACACCACAAGTGAACGCAGCAAGAGAGGAGCAGTGACACAAAGTTTAAGGAAGCCTCGTGCTCCTGTGGCGAGTACCACAACCAAGAGGGTCGTGCCGAAATCGTGTTCGGGAATTACACTCCAAGGGGGGTGATGGAGTTGTGCGGAAGGGGGCTCAAGGTACGCAAGGCTGTGACGTGGCTGCCGCTGTGGGGACTCTGCCCCTTCCGAACGGAGACTGCAGCGACCCCGCGGCACAACCCCTCACCGGGAACGCCGGGCGGCACCGCCGGACACGGGCCCTGAGGCCGGGGCTGCCCACACCGCGCTCCTCCCCGTCCCTGCGCAGCCGCGAGGGCTGGCGCCAGGGAGAGGCGGCTGCGTTGCCACCTCCACCCCTCCCTGCGCTCCCGTTGCAGAAGAAATCAGGGAAAGCAGCGCTGACTATACACTCTACAGAAGGGCTATATACAGAGCCAGGGAAAGGCCAAGGGGGAGAGGAAGGACACGCACATCCAGCGGTACCGGGGGCAGGCGGGGAGCGTTGGCACACGTACAAAGTGAGGCAGGAAGGGGCTGCTGCAAGCAGAGCAGCTTCTCGTTAAATTAAAAGCAAACACATACACAAGCGCCCGGCCTCGCACCCCGCCGCACACGGCTCCAGGCACACGGGCAGCCACCCTCCTCACATACGGCTTTAAAAAAATAACAAAATAAACAAAAACTCAACAGGTCCCTGGCTTCAACCTGGAGATAGAAAAAGCAACATTTCTTCCTTGCGTAGAAAAAAAGCCTCCTCGCCCAACCACGGAGCTTCCCCACTTCCAGCCAGGAGGGGCAATGCTCTCCTTGAAATAACAGATCCATGGTAGCTGTTTAACCACATCTCAACTGCTTTGTCCTCAGAAAGACTCCAGAGCAACCAGCCTGCAACAAATTGCATGGGAGGAAGCCCCAAATGTATATATATTTTTTTCTTTAAGACATTATTTTTCTTCTTCACTAACTAAAAGTTTGGAGATCAGCCTGGAACATGCAATAGCAATTTGGAAAAATCTTTGAATGTGCTCCCTCAAAGGTGGAGCCTCTTAAGTCGCCTTGAAAGTTCAGAGCCCAAAAATGTTATTGTTTGGAGCCAGTTGCTGAATGTGCCAACATTATACTGTCTTACGGGAATGAGTGTACCGAGCACTGCAGTACCTGCTTTATTTGGAAAAAATGCAAAGAAAAACAGGCAGTTCTCCAGTTTCCTCATGGAATGGACATCCCAGGCTATCACCAATGCCCCTGGATATCAGGAGAGGCTAAAAGGCCAGGCTGGAGTCCAGTCCTTGCCCAGCAGCACTGAACAGCCTGGCTGGCTCCTACCTCCAAAGATGCCCATCCCAGGACAGAGGGACCCAACGCAGCACGTTAGGGCTTTGCTCACAAAGGCAAGGGTGCTCATCCCTCCTAACAGGAGGCAACACAGCAGTTGGGACGGCCTCGCTCCGGTCTGAATGGTCCATATCCCACGTGTTTTCTCCAGCACACGGAACAAGGGTCGCAGGGCACTGTGTTGACATCTCTTGTACCCGTTCCCCTTTGCAAAGGAAAAGTCCGTAAACCTTTGGCAAGCCCTGGCGCCCCTCAACCCCATCCCAAATACTGTCCAGTGTGGTTCACAAGCACATATTTAATTAGCATCTGTTAGATCCATCTTCAGCTCCACTGACACTCACTCCCCTCCTGGCTGATCGTTCGGGGTTCCATGCACACCAAGTTAGTGGTTTTATCCTGGTACGTCGGACTGCGGCCTCCTGGGTTGTAATGCAGAGGGTTTATCGTATCCTGGTGAAGAGGTTTAAAACAGATACGGACTCCTGAAAAGAAAAGCAAATAGTAAGTCCAGAGCTCCCTCAAGGTGGGAGCCAAAAGAATCCCATTCTCCACTGCCTCTGGGATGCCCAAGAAGCTCGTGGAGCTTTTGGCACATCTGCTTTCACTGGGAGCAAGTTGTTAGAGCCCCTTCTCAGGGTATTCCCCCCTCCCCCCGCAAGCCACCATTCTCAGCAGTTACATAAGGAGTTGGGGATAATTATCCTCAAGGACCCGGGCAGCTGGGAGCAGGATGTTGGTAGGCACGGGGTGGGGGGGGCTCCCTGCAATGCTCCCTCTGCAGCACCAGGCACTTCCCATCGCTGTGTTTAGCAGCCTTGAACAGGCAGGAGAGCGATGCTCTGTCACACTCTGTGGGGCAGCCTTTCATTTCGTCTGATGGCTGAAAATCCCCTTCTAGTTCAGCAAGGTTTAACTCTTCACTGCAAACACCCCTCAGCCCTAGGAGGGGATAGAGAGGTCTGCAGAGATGGGTGGTAAAACAGAGCAAGCCCAGAATAAACCCACGTGTGAAGGCGGCGCCAGCTCGCAGAGCGTCCCCGCTCCTCACCTTTGTCGAGCGCGTTTTACTGAAGACATTCCAGAACCGCAAGGTTTCATCGCCGGCTCCTGTGACTATGGCCTCCCCATCAGGCGACATCGCCTAAGGCAGAGAGAAAACAACCTTGAATGACTGCTGCATTTTGGAGGGTGAAAACCTCTCAGAGGCATTCGGGGAAGATTTATAACTCTCCTTCCTACTTGGCTGGCGATGAGAAACCAGACAGCCACCTCTGCTTTCATGTGCCTTATTCACAGCCTCAGAAGGTGCCAATCCGAGCGCTTGCTTCTTATTTATGTAGTTATGGAACACATGGGTGGAATTAACATAAAAAGGATTCCTGCGCTAGGAAATCCAAGCCAGTTGCAACTGAGGCTATTCCTCCCTGGATTATAAATATGTGCTAAGACAGGAAGTGTGAGGGAGCTGGCAAATGCCAATAACATTAGTCACTTACACTGGAACCCACTCAGAGATGATAAATACGCTGATACTATTTTGTAACAACACCCCTCCAAGCCCCATGTAACGGTAATAAAGCCACATTTTAATGCCACATTGGGAAGGCTGAAAGTGTCAGATTCTTCCCCTGCGTGCAATCTCCAATGAAAAAAACAGTGCAAAAATCTTAAGAGAATAAGAAGATGCTTGTGCTTCCTCAGAAGAGTTTTGGCAGGCTTTGCTACTCATTAACAAAGCCTCACATTTCCATAGCAGCAAATCAAAGTATCCCTCGCAGGCAGAAAAACCAGATACAGGGTTTTTTCACTGCTCGCAGTGCAACATTCTCATCTTTGCCTAGACAACATGCAGCTCACGGTGCCACTGCACTGCACTCCGAGCCTCTTCCTGCCACATGGACACAGGACAAACGCACAGCTACAGAAGTTCCCACTGGAGACACAGCCAGGGCTTACCAGATATAAGACTCGGTACGAGTGTCCCGTTAGCTTTGCCACTTGCGTTAGCGAGGGGTATTTCCAGACGAGGATCTGGTTCTGTGAGTATCCATGGGTACTCACCTGCAAGGACAGAAGGGAATGGAAATGGTGCTCCCTCATACAGGGACCTTGGCAGTGGGGCTGCGTGGGGAGAGTGGGAACTCACCAGCTCGTTGGCGTGTTTGGACCAGGCCAGGTTGCACACCTGGGAGCCGGTGTCGATGCACTGCAGCGGCTGCCCTGTGAGCGTGTTCCAGAAGCGGATGCAGCGGTCGGCTGTTCCGCCTCCGGAGGCGAGGAGGCCATGCTGGTGCGGGGACCAGGCGATGGCCTTGACGGCTGCCAGGTGCTCTGTGTACTGCTGGACAGGACTCAGGCTGGAGTGATTCCAGACAAGAAGCTGGCAGAGAGAGGAGACGGGATTGAGATCACGCTGCCGTCACGTGTCCTCAACACCCACAAACCGTGCCGGGGGCTGCCGAGGGCGGTTGTGCAACGTGCTGGTTCCCACAGCTCTGCCCAAGCACGGGCATCGCAGGGAGCTGCTGCCGCCTAAAGCCAGGCCCTCCCTATCACCACACCACCGAGGGGGCCGTTGAACCACTGGCTAATAAAGAAATAAAATTGCTCTTAAGCTAAGCATACAAAGCCAAAGACACACGGTCACCAAGTACATAGCCAAGACTTTCTTTTGTCTTTGAGACTGGATTATTCCAGTGCACATTTGGAAATGTGTTTGAGTTTATTAGAAGATATTCTGAGCAGGAAGAACTGCCTGCAGCTGCCACTGAAACCTCAGGCAAGTTCACTACCTAGCAACCCTCTCCGAAAGGCTCTAAGCACTGCTACTTCATAGCAGATGCTTCTTCCATATGGTATTCAGGGAACTACAAGCCTGAGTTATAGATATTAAAACTTATACAAGCTTTAAAATTCAACTTGCTTCCATTCACATGAGCTCTATTACAACAGACCTGGTTATACATTACCTAAAGTCAGGAAGTACAGTTTAGTCGGGCCCAAAACCTTACAGCTTTAATTAGCCAAATATGGAAGCATAATTAAAATTGCCTTTTGATTTAATGAGAGATAAGAGCGAGTAGAAGTTTAGCAGTATTCACGGTAGGTAACAGCCTACGGATTGGAACAACTACTCTTTCAGGGAGACCGACTATCCTTGGAGGGAGAGCCCGGCCTTTCTCGGTGACGACCTGGAGCTGCTGAGTTGCACGCGACTGGCGAGAACTACTGCACCTTGTTGTCATTCCCTCCAGACGCCAGGAGCTGGTGGTCCGTAGACCACTTGAGCCCACAGACTTCCTGTCTGTGGCCCTGGAGCCGCCGCTCGGACTGCAGAGGAGGGGTCCGGATGTCCCTCTGGAGGATCATCCTGTCGCGGCTGCCGGAGGAGAGCTGGTCCGCGTTCCACGCCAGGGCACCTGCGGAGGCGCAGCCAGAGCGTTAGGGATGCGCAGAGGGTAGCAGCTACCACGCACAGGGGACAGCAACAGAAACCAAGCGCCTGGGCACTCCCTCTTACCCACTCCGAGGTCCTAAAACAGCACGCAGAGGACCAAGCTGCATGCTTTCAAGGTGCCTCTAATTAAATTTTGCAGTGCAGAAAAGCATAGAAACAGAACTAGGAAGGTGTCTTGACTTCCCCAACTTTACTCCAGTGATCAGATCAACACCACCTCTAAGCAAAATAAACAGTTCCTGAAAAATGAGGGAACTGAAAATCTCGGCGTGAAGCAGCCTGTTTGAACGCTGAAAGCGGAAGCCAGCGGCAGTGAAGAGATGTAACCAAGCCTAAAGTGCCCAAGACGCAGGGGAAACACCTGCAGCGGTGCTGCAACCACCGCTCCAGCACCACCACACCCAAGAACAAAACACAGTGGTTACCAAGTGATAACATTTCTAAAGACTGCATAAAAACGCAGCAGGGGATAAATATCAATCACTGTAATTTTGGAATGCTGCTACTGCAAGCAGCCCTCCTTTACAAGAAGAAAAAGGTCACTTGAAGACATAACACGCTCGAGCCATTCTGCTCATCTCCTTACCAACTCTAGCTGTGTGTCCCTCCAGCATGGAAAGCTTTTTTCCTGCAGCTGCATCCCAGATCTGTACAAAGCCCTTGTGAGTGCCAACTGCCACCAAGTTGCCCTACACAAACAGAAAATCCACAATCAGTAAAGACATTAAGTGGAGGTGGACACAAAACAAAAGCCAGATGTGGAGAATAAAACCCACAAGAATTATATATATATAAATATATATAATATCTATAATAATAATTATATATCATATAGTAATTATATATATATATATATAAAAAAAATTTTTTTCCATCTCTTTTCCCTCTACTGAGGAGAATCAACTAGTTTAGCTAGGACATGTTTATCATGATATTTTCTTGTCCAGAGATGGACAAGCGAACCGTTTCTTTCCCCTTTCTCATACATCTTACCAAATGCCTAGAGAACCTCAAGTTAGAAGGTCATCCTCCATCCCCTCCCAATCAGCAGAGAAGAAATAAGAACAGACAAGCAAATACATTTGCTCAAAAACATGCAGGGAGTTTGCAGGAAGCCAGAAAAAAAGACCCAATAAGTCACAATTCCTTAGAAAGGGTTATACAGCTCCAGTGATAGCATCTGGATTAAGTTCTTCAGCTCTCACGGTTGACAATCTTATACTGACCCGTTCTGACCAGCCCACAGACGTTACAGAATCTCCTTCCACAGACAGATCGCACAGCCGGGTTACCTTGAAAATAAGACATTGCTAAGTAAGAAACATCTGTGATCATCAGACCACATTATTAGCTGCCTGACAAACTAAACACTTGGAACAGAGCATTACAAGTGCTGAATTCCCTCACACAGGAAATTCCACTGTTCAGAAGGATGTTACAGCTGGGAAAACACCGACAACTGCTACTTCCCTCTCTGGACAGGAGTCATCGTTTACCTGGCTAGTGCAGGCACTCCATAGGTAAACACAAGTCCCAAGGCCAACGCTGAGGACATTAAGAGAGGACCAGTCGACCAGGTTCAGGTAGAAGTCATCCTGCAGCTCTGGGGCATCCAGCACTTTGAAAGGAATCTTGGAGATTTTCCGTGTTGGTTTTCGAGGTGATCTGAGAAGCTTCTGACTGTTTATAAGAGCAAATGCAAAAACAACTACAGGATTTTACCTATTGCAGACAACTGTACAGACTGTTGTAGCCACTGTTTAAAGCATACCTGCATTTCTACAGAAACACACAAACAGAAAGTGCAAAATTCCTTCCAAAGAATAAGACTGGAAGGAATTAGATTTGTTGAAGATTGTGAGAAAAGCATTAGATATCTATGTGGGTTGAGTTATCTCTAGAAATCCTTAGAGAGATTATTTGTCCCTACTTAAGGCCCCAGACCCACAGGACTAATTCAATTTTCTATTTTTGGTTGCCTTAGAACCCCTAGAGAATGTTAACCCTCTGTTCCAACCCTTCTTTCCACACAGCTTGTTATGAATCTTTATTACCTTTTGTTGCTAACGGGAGACAAGGAATATGGCGACACCTCGTTGCCATCGTCCGGGCTGGAGCGTTTTGTGCTGAGGGAATACTGGGGAAGAAAACCCATGGAATAAGAACCTGAGCACATCCAGGACACAGGTCACCTGCAACACAGCAGTTGGTAGCCACTGCCTAGCTAAATCCAGCACCTGCTGGGCAGATTTCCCAACCTTTTCCATTCCTTCCTTCTCCAGGTACTTCAAAATTATATCAAAATTCTCCTCAAAACCTTGAGGTAGTCACAAACAGTTTTAGGGTGCCCAAAGAGGTTAGTTCCAACTCAGATTCATTGTCAGCATAAGAAGGAAGTGTGCAGCTTGCTGCAGCCATTCATCATCATTTTACAGGCCACTAGATTTTCTTATCACAGCTTATGTTCATAGAGTGACAACAATAACTCTCTTGCACTAGCAATGTGACAGAGCTCCAGGTTTTTTTCTTACGACATTAACAAGTCTCATTGATCCAAGAGCAAAGCAGCTGGCTTACGGTGAAGAGGGACTTCTTCTCCGGGGTGGATGGCTGTAGCCTCCTGTCCTCCGTCTGTGGGTCCTGAACTTTCTCAATCCCTGCTCCCAAGAGTTCATTCTTCAGCAAGGCAGAGTAAGCGAGGCCATCTGTGAACCCAAGCAAGCGTTTGTGCCGAGAACCCCAATTATTAGATTGCTAGCTTAGATTGGCAACGAGTTTCCCCTCCCTTCCACTCAAACAGAAAAAGCCTTTCCATGCCACAATACATTGAGGGTAGAAATAACCTCTTGCTTTCCAGTTGCTCAGCCAGCAGCTTGCTGAGATGAGCACTCCTGGATATGATCATTTAACCCACAAACCCTTTTTGCACAAATACAGAAGTGTAAGGGTTCACTTTTCATTTCCTGCATTGCACCAGGTTGAAACAAAAAGCAGTACTCACTGCACAGTGTAGTGGAAAGAGGGTCTCACCTTTGCCATTGTCTGATGTAGCATCCTTTGCTTTTCTGTTTTGACTTGGTGATTTTTCATTTTCCTTAAGGGAAGAAACATGGTATCACCATAGAGAAACCTCTCTGCAGGCTGTCCCTGCAGGCCAGCAAATGCACATTCAGAAGAACTCTTTCAGGATGGCAGAAGACCCCGATACAGAAGATAAGCAGAACAATCGTGCCAGGCACATTAAAATGCACCGTTGCCTCCATTCCAAGTCTTTGAGTTTTAAGCAACAGGAGAGGCAGGGGGGGAGAACTTACATTTATTCTGTGGAAATTAATGCTCCAGTTGGCCCCAGCTCTTGAGGGAATAAATCTGTCTCCATGTTTACTAGGAGAAGACATTGGAGAATTGGAAGGCGTCAATGTTCTTCTCATCTCTGCTACCTAAATTGAAGAATAAAAGACATTCAAGAACAAATGGCGATGACAGTAGGGGTCTGAAAAACATCAAACTGACTGTGTCAAAGCTCAATAAGGCTAGAAGAGCCAATATTGGTTTATTCCCCTAAAAGAGCTAATGAGCACGCCATATTTCAACAATTGCCAGACCTTTTGGCAAATTAAAGAACAAATTAAGCAACCTCTTTCTCACCAACCCTTCTCGAGTGAGGACTGTCAATACCTGGAAGCTTTGACTTGGGCAGGCTCCTTCAAGGTAAGCTGCACATTCCTTGGTTGTGGTTAATTTATTTTTCTTTAATAGAATAATTTATGTGGGAAAGGACCTTTTCTCAGAACAAGGCTGATTTCAAAGCTAAACTGAGGGTGGCAGCCTCACCCAGCCGAGTTTGCAGCATCGCCAAGGATGGAGACTCCCCAAGCTCTGGGGCCCCTTGTTCCAAGATGACATCTTGGTGGCCTCTGTTGGGCTTGCTCTACCTTGTCACTCTCATACTGTGGAACCCAAAGCAACACACAGTACTCCAGAGTACTCCAGAAAATACTCTGGAATACTCCAGAAGTCACCTCACGGAAAGGACGGGAATAATTACTTTCCTCGGATTGCTGGCTGACAAAAGCAGCGTGACAGATAACCCTCCTGGCCACAAGGACACTCTGCTGATTCATGGCCACGCTGTCACCACTCCTCTTCCACAAAGTTGTTTTATGAAGCACTCAAGTGATTTGCTGCACAGGATTATTCTGTCCAAGGTGCGGGACCTCACGTTCGTCTTGGTTGAGCACGACAAGTAGCTTTCAAACTGCTGCCCACTAGTATGGGCCCACAGTCCTGCCAAATTTTCACCCACCTTTCATTTGGCTGCAAGAATATCGGGTAAGAACGTGAAAAGCCTGACTAAAAATTAGTGTAACTAACAACTCTCTCCATCCCTTCAGCTAATCAGCCTTCTCAGCAGGCTGTCAGGTGTGATTTACACTTGGTGAGCCTGTGCCAACTACTTCCAAACCCCTTCATATCCTTCATGTGTCCTGAAGAGTCTTCCAGAAGGTTTTGCTCCATAACCTTCATAGGGACCAAGATACATTATCTTCCCTTCTCTTTAAAGCTTCCTCTCTGGATACTTTATTCTCCAGTTTTGAGGCTGGATTCTTTGTTAGCCTCCAACTTTGTGTTCCACGTATACTTACTGAGACAGCACTACAGATGAACATTAAGTTATTTCAAGCTTCCAACAAAGCTTCTAAGCACAAACTCTGTTTAGACTGCAGAAACTGTATAAAGTTGTCAGGAACCCGGTCACAGCCCCAAAGGTTTGTACAGACAAGGGTCCATGCCCTTCAACAGCTCAAGTTAAAAACACACAAGGCAGACAACAACTCAATGTGTCAGACCAAGAATCCCGACACGTTTGTACTCACGCAAGGCATCGTGTTTTCATTCTGTATATTGATTTGGCGTAGGAGACGTCTCTCATAATCCTGGTCCATGGTGGAAAGGACAAGGGAGGTGGGGCGGCTCAGCAGTCCCAGGAATTTATCTTCATGAAGCCCGAACAGTAACTAGTCTGCTGCAAGAGTCAGAAGAACATTACCAAAATAGCACACCTTTGCACAGAGAAACCACTCTCCAGTAGCTCCTTTTCTACCGCTGACCGGAGAGGTTCAAGGCGCTTTTCAGATGATTAGTGAATGAAGCCACAGCAGAAGAGCAGGACCGTGGCACAGCAGATTTTCCATTCCAATCCTTTAGCCTCTCTGCCCACACACTCAAACAGGGGCTGGAACGTAAAAACGGAAATTTAAGCCCATTCTTCAAACCTGAGACCACCTGCAAGAACACCGTTACCAAAGTTATGCGACAAAACCCAGCAGCAGGCTGCTGCTGAGGGTGTTTCCCTGCATTATTCCCCTTGGCCGCCAATTCAAATGCACGAGTAATTGGCATTGTGGACAGCAGGACCCAAACTTATGAGACTCACAGCAAGAGCATATATATATATATTTATACACACACACATACACACACACCATTTATCCTTTGCCTAGAAGTGGGGAGACCTGACAAATAGAGGGGACAAAGGGAAACTTCATCCGTGCAACTTCATCCAATGCAGCATGTTTGCTGCATCCAACCCCAAAATTGGAGAGAACAGAGGGGACCTCGCACATGCTGCCAGCTCCTTTGATGCAAAAATGCCACCATCGGAATGGGCACGCTGGACAGGCATCTCTGAAGGGAAAGGTGGAAGCTAGCAAGCCTTCCGGAGAGACAACCACAGCACAGAGGCACGTGCAGGAGCAGGGTGCGATCTTTGCTCGCTGCTGCTCTATAAACGATTAGTGCAGTTGGCTGGAGTCCCAGCAACACAAATGAGGTTGCCTCGAGACACAAACTTGTGGCAAATCAGGGAAGCAACTGCACTCTGAGAGCTGTCCTGGGAGAAAACCACACAGGAAGAGGCTACACTGCCACATGCAGGGCCTGCACAGGAACTGCCTGCACTCCGAATGGGATTTGCTGCGGGAAGCGTCGCCTCCCACAGCACAAAACCTGCCTGGGGTCTCGCCCCAAACTGGGGGCCTATTGCCAAGGTAGAGAGGTTACAGCAGCACGTGCTGCAAGGCAGGGAGACACAAGTTAGCAGTGCAGCGTTTGACAAAGTTGGAATGAAAGCAAGACGAGAAAAGCACAGGAACTCTGGACTACAGGCAGCTATTAGATAGCAGAACTGCTTTATTTTTAGCAAGCTGTTTGTCAATACTGGGTCTTGAACATTTAAGAGCTGCTGAAACTTAGGGGCTTTTGGTTTTCTTGCCATAAAATGTGCTAATGCTTCCATAGGAGCATTCCTTAAATAGCTAATGCCAAGTTGCTTCTGCACATACCTGCTTACCTCTCACACCCTCCCCCCAACTTATCATTTTTAATTTAAGCGATGTCTCCCATATGCTCTTTTAGAAGCAAAACTGGAGAGAGCTGCTAAATTTGACAGTAGTCAGTTTCTAACGAATAAAATGAGATGTTGGAGATGAGGCATATGGAGAGTAAAGAGTGGGAGAAGAGAGACTGCAAAAGCAGAACATGAAAAACAATACTAATAAGCCCCAAACAACCCTTTACAGACTTTAAGTGCTTCCAAATAGAGAAACAACATAACATTAACTGTATTTGAATGATACTGAGATTTTCCTCCACTCCCTTCAGACCCATTTTAATGTAGGAATATATTGTACCCACAGTCCAGCTGCCTTTGGCTTTCCTCTGGATCCTGCATCCAGATCCTGTGGTCTCCAAGCACCATCTTCTGTGTTTAAAATCTCAACCAAGAGAGGGCCTGTCCGACTCTTGCCTTGCTCAGGTAGATGACACCAAAACCAAAACAAAAGGGCTCAGTTAAGACGGAAAACCCTCGTTTGAGATCACAACTTCAAACCTAGCAAATCTAATAAATCCAAACTGGTCCAAGCTGCCTCTCCAACAGCAAGCAAACAATTTGTGGGATAGTTGCATCCATTTCCCTGCCAAATGCCTGTCATTCTGCAAGTGGTTTATTAAAAGCAGCTCCATTCCGTGAAAAACACATTTCTGTATTTGAATACATTGAAGTTGGGGCAATAAAAAGAACAAAATGCACTTTTGTTCAGCATCCCCACTCTGCACAGAATTATTGTTCTGCAAGAAATGCTAGCTATAATAAAATCCAGCCAACTCCAAGATAAGCCTTAAGCTACCTAAGAAAACAGTAAAAGAGTCACAATACTCAAGTTTTTCTCTGGGAGTAAAAAAGCCTTCCCCCTGCATGCATAAGCTAGCTGGTTAATTAGTAACAAAATATGTATTCCAGAAGAATTCACAACTGCCTCAGCTCCTTAGGATCTTTTGTTTCTTCAAGATAACCTGACTGTTCCTAAGAGAAGGGGCGTATCTTTTTTCTCCTTTCTCTGACTTCCAGAGAAATTAAAACCCACCCACTTCCATATCTGAGTGTAAAGATGACAAGAGCCTACCCTGAACCTGGGAGGCTACCTGCTCCTTAGATTGACACCTAACAGCATCCAGTGCTAACCTGGAAAGAAAACACTTTATTATTCAGCTAAAAACCCTCAGGAAGAACCCCAT
Source organism: Crypturellus tataupa (assembly GCA_034781795.1). Classification (NCBI taxonomy): domain Eukaryota; kingdom Metazoa; phylum Chordata; class Aves; order Tinamiformes; family Tinamidae; genus Crypturellus; species Crypturellus tataupa. The sequence goes on from JAWLRI010000152.1 coordinate 1,053,740, forward strand.
AATTTTCCATGGAGAAGAGCCTGGAGAAAGTAAAACACGTAGGGTTTGACACCTCAGTTTGGCTCACTAAGACAACAGAAAATTAACTCAGCCCAAAAGAGTAGAAGTTTTAGCTGGTTCAGTCAGTTGGATCCACTCACCGAGGGCTATGTGAGAGCCAAAACTGGCACCAGGAGGGCAGGAAGGACATCGGTCAGGAATGGCCCTTCCTAGTAGAAGAAACTGCTGGATCAGGAGCTCCTGCTGCCTCATCCACAGCATCGCAGAGTATTGCCAGGTACTACAGAATCTCTCATTTTCTAGAGTTTTGAATAGGTATTTTGGGTTTTCTTGCAGCTAAAATAGAGCCCAAGTCAAGCCTGCTATAAATGCATGCTGAACATTAAAAACATTTTGCTGACATTAACTTCTGGAAGGGGCAAGACACCCTGCTCCCAGACAGCGTGGAGAAGAGCTACTCCAAAGGGAAGTCACAGCATTTACCTAGTATGCCAAACAGCCATTTCTAGGCAACCAACCTTCTTTCAAAAGCAGAAGTAGTACAAAAAGCTAAAGCTCTGTGTAAATTTTGCCAGTGTTTACCTTTTAAAAATCATTATGCAATCTCTTATCCAATGATTTACAAAGGTATGGAGTAAAAACTAAATAAATAAATTTACAAAAGTAAACTTTATATGAAACTAGCAGATTAAGCAATTTTTTATTTCAAGATAAAAGCTTCACTGCCTCAAACAAGACAGTTCTTCACAACACGGTACTCCAGAGAGACTGCGTAGTATTGAAAATATTGCTTCTGTATCCTGGTGACATTCAAGATCTCCCCCCTTTGCTACACGGTGCTCCTGGAGACTCAGAAATTCACCGTTCCACAGATAAAGCGGGACCTCAGGTTACTGCAGACCCCACTGCATCAGTATTCCAGAAGGTAACATGTAGGTGACGCATCCTGTTTTGTGGAGGGTGCTGTGAAGATCTACAGTATTTCTGCCTTTCCAACGGCTGTACAAGCCCAAGTGTTCTGTGCAGAGCTTCCTCCTACACGGGGCGCTAACAGCCCTCCTATGCATTCACCATCAGCTCCACAAGGTCCAAATTCCCCCAAAAGGCAACTTTTAGGCAGCCAACAACAGTCTCGGGAGAAATCCGAGCTCCAGCTGAAAGGCAAAGCGACTCAAAGGACTCTTTCATCTCCTGCCTCCACTCACCCTCTTATGCATTCAGGTAGTGCAGAAACCCGAGCTGCTGTCCCTCAGTACTAAGCTCAAAGATCAGTGATACCCACAGCTCTTCACGCTTTCTTTGGCCTCCAGTGTTATAAAAACATCATCCCTTCACACAAGCAAGAGCCCAACCTGTAATTCAGACTGCAGGCGACAAATCTGTGACTTTAGTTCATTAATTAAGTGTCTGTGCTCATACTAGTGGACAAGCTCTAATAATTTCTACAGCCTTCAAGGCAGCTTCTGAAACCAGCTTAGGGCTTTGCAAAGGCCTAAAGCAGCAAAGAGCAAGAGTCCTACCTAGCTGACAGGGGACCCTGAGTGAGCACCCGCACCGCAGCTCTGCTGGCGCAGGGCAGCGGCCTGCCACGCTCCACTCAAAGCACGAGTGCATTTTCCACTCTCGCACTCCTGACTCGAACACGCTGCGAAGCTCCGCGGCGGAGCGGAGGCCAGCAGGATGCGCAGAGCCCGCGGTGCGCGCACCCATCCGGGGGCGCACGCGGCAGCCCGGCCCCCGACTGCAGGATTTCCAGGTTTGCTTCAAGAGCTAGTAATAAATTAAGAACGTTGTATGTTTGTCACTCTGCCTTCAGGGATCGCCTTCGCATTCAACACACATCTCAATGCAGCTGGCAAGAGTCTATCAGGAGCACGGCCTTTATCTAAGCAGACAGGTTGTAACAATCAGGCAATCAGCAGGTGATCTCTCACCAGCATCACCATTAAACCCTTTTTATTGCCTACATATAGTGATTATTTCTGCCTTTCTCCTTTTTCCACATCTCCCTCCATAAATTAGAGGGACACCTGTTCCCAAGGAAGTTGAAATAGGGAACAAAAGTCTTCAAAGGAGCAGGAACCTCTTGCTGGGAAACACGCCCTGTGCTACAACATAAACACACTTGTGGCTGGGGCACTTCTGTGCTGGCTCTTGCCCATGGGTCAAAAGGCAAGTCTGACGCCTAATTAAGAGGCAGCGTTATGATAGGCTCATATATTATGAGGACAAAACAAATAAGAGGCAGCCTATAAAAAACACTCCCCAGTCTTAGGGGCGTGTTATTTAGCAAACGTGCCTTGCTTGGACAACGAGCAATTCTTCCTTTCCTGGCTGTTGTGCAGGCTTAATTACAGTTCTGAAGGCTGAATTAAAAATCTGGTTCAACGTGGGCAGATGATGCTCTGGAGATACTGAGTCCTGAACAGGCTGTTCCCTCATCTGCTCTGTTGCTGCTGCTGTAACGGAACAAGTCACGGCTGCTGGGGCTTCTGCGCTAGGGCAAGGCAGGTATGAAACGCAGGCAGCAAAGGATATTCCCATAGGCCAAGCAAGGAAGTGGGAATGATTGCCTCAGATTACAGGGTACGCAGAGGATACAAGTTAATCTCGCAGCATTTTGGGATCTCACCCCAGTCCCTGCAGTGAGAGGTGCCAGACGGGTAAGGCTGAATGCTGCTTCCTGCTCTGTCCCGCAGGCAGAACCTGCCCGGTTTCTATACGTTCCCCCAGTGCCGCATCTTTATGGAGACACAAAGGCTGAGCTCCAGGCAGACTCCGCGCGCCGTCTTTGGCCTCTCACAGAGAGGAGGGCCCCATACGCCAAGAGCACCTCTGCCGAGTCGTCACCCGATGGCAGCTTTGCCCACGTAAACACGGGTTTTAGGAAAGTTGCTGGACAGACAGAGGAAATAAGGGGACTTACTGCAGCTGGAAGAGTCATGCTCATTTTGGTGACTCTCTAGAAGATATTTAGTATCTCCTGTGTTTACTGCACGTATCCCATCCACACGACAAGACAGAGGCACAAGGAGAGCAGTACTTAAGCTTCAGGGGCAACTCATTCCAGTAAGGGGGCAGAATCGCCACATTAAATGTTCTAGGCTCAAAAAAAACCCTTTCTGCCCCCTACCGTGCCTCAGGCTTTGAGAACTGGAGTCTTGTAAGCGCAGCACACGAGACACCCCTTCTCCGTGGCGCCACCTTCCCAACACAGACCTGCCGCAGGTCGCCGTGCTCTGGGCCGGTCCGGAGCCTGTTTTCCACCCGTCTGCAGTACCCAAAGGTTCCTTCTGCAGAGACACAAGGCCTCACAAAACACGCTTGCCTGAGTATCCTTCCTAATGACTCAAAACAGCTGTTAAGAGCATCACCTTGAGACAGGAGGTCTGCTTTATTGTGAGTCTTATCAGGAGGCACTGTGCTACAAGTCAAGATTAAAAATTTGGCAGCGGCTTGGCCTATGGAGCTTTACCGGCAAAGCCAGGCCTTTCAAAAGGCCTGTCCTTTATCAGGAGGTTTAAGCTACCCAGGATGCAATAGCAGCCACGGTCAGTTCACAAAAAGATAAAGCCGAAGCCAGAGAATCTCTAAACTGCAGCGGCCTCACCAAACAGCCCACGAGAATTCTGCTTATGCGTTAAAAATAAAAGCAGGTTTTGTAGGAGCTGCGCTCAGCAAGGACGGCGAGGCACGGAGCTCCGGGCTGGCGGCGTCGGTTACATCAACCCAGCAAGACTCTGCGCTTGCCAAGCGAGGGAGCGCGGAGAGCCGCGGCCCAGGAACGGCCTCGCGCCCGGCCCTCCCGCCGGCTCTCCGGTCGGGCCCAGACCTATCGCGGCGAGAAAAAGCGGCCTTATTTCTGTAGGGATTACAGCATCCTCTGGGCTGCTTGGTTCTCATAACTTGCCCTTGTGAGTGCCTCATCTGTGGCAG
>JAWLRI010000153.1:0-57625 GCA_034781795.1 Crypturellus tataupa
CCCTGCCCGGCGCCCCCCTCGGCCGCGGCGCCCCTTGGGGGCAGCTGCCGCCCGGGCTGCCCTGGGCCTGGGGCGCGTGTCGGGCGCGCACCCGCTTTCCCTGTGGAGACGGGGGAGTGCGTGGCCCCGGGGACAGCGGGGGCACGGAAGATGGGTCTGCGCCGAGGCTTCTTGTCAGCGCTCTCCGCCCTGGCATGTCGTGGTGCTGGGCGAGGGAAAGCTGGTTTATCTCAGCATCTCCCCTTGTGTTTTAGCTCCAGGTTTGAAAGCATGGTGCTAGCTAGCCTCTCATATAGCTTACTGCGAAGAACAGGAGTTGAAAGAACAGGAGCTGAGATTTTTAATCTCCATGTGAGGAAGATCTTCTTTACCGTGAGGGTGCCAGAGCCCTGGCACAGGTTGCCCAGAGAGGCTGTGGAGTCTCCTTCCCTGGAGATCTTCCAAACCCGCCTGGACGCCACCCTGTGCCATGTGCTCTGAGTGTCCCTGCTGGACTAGATGATCTCTAGAGGCCCCTTCCAACCTCAACCATTCTGTGATTCTGTGCGTCATCTCCTGTGTCTCAGCATCTCACTTTGAGTACTTTGGGGTCAGCTCTAATACGAGTGCAGCACCCTGCAAGGAACAGAGGAGCTAGAGCTGCCTGCTCACAAGCTCACTACATGTAGCAGCAGTGTTCCCTGGACATCAGTCTGGTGAACATCCCGAGGACAGAGTGAGCTACCGAAGAAGGAAAGTCTCTTCATCCAGTAGACAGATGTGTTGACATAGAAACTTTAGATGGAGGGGAGATCTGGTTGGTTAATTTAACTTGAGTTAGTAGGTAGAAGTAGAACTTGGTCCTTCTTGGTCCTTCTTTCCATCTTCTTTTTCAGAAAGACTGAGGTCAGTGTCATGACGTGTTGTCACTCCTGGAGATGCTTCTTCCAGGAGTGACTGCTAAGGAGGAAACAACTGGAAAGGCTTTCAGATATTTATAGTTTTCTTTATTTTGGAAAGTTAGAACTCCTCCTCTCAATATGCCCTGACAGGGAATGCTAAAGTTGCAAACAAAATTCCCAAGTCTTTGAAGCTTAGTGCTGTCTCTGCAGCACATCTTGTGTCATGCCACGTGAGCAAAAACTGGTGATCTGTGACTTGTAAGTTTGGTCAATTTAATTCTGTTGCCCTGGTATGTACCAGCTGGCGCTTTCAGGACAAGCACAGCACTAGCTACCTGGTTTTTTTTTCACCTGTCTTCTTACTGCTTTCATCAAGGCACTGAAATGTTCTGCAATTCTGGAAGAGTTGGTTCCTGTAAGCAGGCTATGACAATGTTGGATACATTGGGTAATCAGGGTTTATTTTCCTTAGGAGTCCCGAGTGTAGGTCCTGTACTTGCCCCCTCCAGAAGGTGCCCTTGGATCATCTGTTCCTTTTGATCCTGTGAGTCAGCAATAACCAGAGGGGCAGAGGAAGACGTGGTGTTGTGAGCAACGCTGTTTGGAGGTAGTTCCTTGACTCGGTGTAGTCTTATCAATACAAATTGCCTTAGTTACCAAATGCGGCACTTTTTTTGTTGTAGAGCTATGTGCAGATTATAGAAGAAAATAAACAGCTTAAGCAATGGTGGATTATTTCACTTAAGAGAATCTCTTTGTGCTAAAGCCAGGGGAAGAGGATTAGTTGTGACCTATGATGCGTATAGGAAGGAAAAGCTCTGGAGATTGCTACAGCTGCTGTTGTTGCTCTCGGGTGTGGAGTCTTTCTCAGTGGCATGGTCCCCTCCTACTTTTCTGCAACGCGATGCTGATGCATTTAGCAAGCAGTAATTGCACCTAATGTTTTATGTGGCCATTTAGGGCTGATAGGAGGGCTGGAGGCCTGGCATGCTCTGTGAGGGAGATTTTATTTTGTTCTTATTTTTCTTATTTGTAAAATTAGCTGTGTTTGTTGTTTGTTTGCTTTGCTTTTGTTTTTTTCCTAAAACCCATCCAGACCTCTTGATTTTTTTTCCTCAGTTTAAACTGAAGTTCATAACACTGTCCTCATTCTACTCAGAAAAGGGAAATTGGCTACTGAACATGCTTTGACTTCAAACTTACTGCTTGCCTGCAGCTAATTTTTATTACATTTTTACCTTTTTTTAAATCATTACAGAATGAATAATAGGATTTGATTGTTAGGAAATTGTTCTGGTGGCCTTGTTTGTCTTCATATTTAATGTCTAACTTGCATTCAGATTTCCGGTTGGAGTCTGTTTTCCTCGAGCTGAGAACTAGAAGCTGAGATGATGCAAGAGATTGTGGTACTTAGATTTGCTTCTCTGTGAGCAAGATATGCTTAGAGAAGCATTTTCCCTGGGATTTGGTCCTGATACGCTTAAATGCCCATTATTCATACAGACTCTTTTTGAAGGAATGAGTTGAGTGTTATTGTCACAAAAATGGCAGATAAGGCAAGAGACTGATTCATAAGAGATATTAATCAGTGTGGATAGATACAGCCAGTGCAAATAGTTCCGTGGAAGTCAGTGAAGCCGTGCTGATCCACGTCAGTGGCGAGTCCATCCCGCTGATCTGTGTGACTCTCCTGTGCCGGCGCATGAAGCGGGCTCAGTCGCTCTTGAAGTTCTTGCCATCTCCACAGAAAACCCAGTCAGCTGCAGTGAACTTGTCCGGGGCACCGGTTGATGCTACTGCTGCTGGAAGTGACACTGGTCAAGGAGTTTGCTGTTTTATACCAAGTGTATATAAAAGATGGTGACAACAGTAGCCGTTTAAGCTTTTTCAAGAGAAGCGTGTTTTCCAAGAGGAGTGACGAGGAGGGTTAGCTGTCCCCGCAGGGCTCTGCCTTTGTACGAGGTGTCCTCCTGCCGTTCTCACAGAAGAGATGAGAATGAAGACAGGCGTTGTTGTCCTTGTTGCTTGGTTGTGCAGCCTCATGCATCTGTTATTTAGTCCGTGGTCATTTTCTCAATGTTTCAGATGATATAAGGAGGCTACTGTTTTTATTCATAAAGCAGTGGTTGAAAAGTTCACAAAAACAACCACGTTATTTTTTCTCTTCTGCTTCCCACCCCTTCTCTCTCACACGCCCCTAGCAGCCATCAGTCTTCATTTCTTTCTGTAGCTTCGAGTTGCAGTTACTGATGGCAGTGTGAGATGACACAGCTGAAAGTTCCCAGCCATAGTCTAAATCCGAAGTATTAGTCAGCACTGTACGAAGATTCACTTCTTTCCAGGTAGCTTTCACCCATAGTAATGTTTCTTGCTTCTAGAATGACTAGGACAACAGGGGTGACATCTGTCCGTGGTTGCATAGTGTCCTCATTTTCTATCTAGCATACAGTGTGGCTTCATAATGCACAAACTTCAACAACAGTTGAAAAATCCTTTATTTTAAAGCTCCTTCTTCCCCTAGTGTGTGTTGGCATCTCTTTAATTCATAATGTCTAACCTTAATGACTATGCATGGAATTTAAGCTTTATCCTCTCTTGAGAGCATATACTTGATGTGGAAATAATGTCTTGGAGTCTAAAATGCTGTCGTCTGCAGTAGGCTGTTGCCTTGAGTTTCATGCTGCAGATAGAAAATACCAGGCTGCTCTTTAAAAATATCAGAAAGGATTTTTTTTTTTTTTTGATCTTTAAAACTTGAGGGAACTGGTTAGAGTAAGCCTGTGAACTTGGTGGTGAAATTGTTTGCCAGTTAGACTCGTTTTTGGTTTGGAGCAAATTTTGTCTGGAAATGTTGGCCCTTAGCAGTGGCTCTTGGGGATTATGCTCTTCAGAGCAGCCTCTGGCTGCCGGTTCCTCTCCCGGGCTGATGGCCTTAGGCAGAGCTGCAAACGTGCGAGCGTGCTTGCACTGATAAATGGGCCCATAAAGCTGTGACCCTCATCTGTGTGGAGAGTTGCCAGGAACTCTCCAGGAAGTTGCCAGGATGCTTTCCCTCTTTGATGCCCCATCTTTGGGAATTATCCTGCTCCTTTTTTTCTCCTCATACTTTTATAGGAAAGTTCAATTTTTACAAATGAAAAATGAAGGGTAAGAAAAAAGAGGGGAAATGGGGAAAAATGGTCTTATCTGTACAAAGCCTACTGACCCCTGTTTGTGCAGAATTAAAGAAGATTTTTCTCTTTCTCTTTTTTTTTTCTGTAGTTTATGTTGTCTTCCATCCCTTAATTATTTGGTCCATCCCTTAATTATTCGGGTTTTCTCAATTTCTCCCCAAGACTGAGATGATGAAACCAAGAAAAATGTGCCTGAATACTCTCTGGCTTTGTAATAAGCTCAGGGCATAACAGGAGCCACAGAGAAGTCACCTTCTCATAACGTTTGCAGAATTGAGCCCTGTGGCCAGAGCTGATGTGACAGGGCACTTGTGGATAGATCCTCTAGCAAGGCCGAGGAGTAGGAAGGTTCGCATATCCCAAAGCTACTGGGGTTGTGCAAGTTGCTGCAGCTTCTCTATTTTCTGTAGGGCTGGGTAAGGTGACGGCGAATGCCGGGTTACTACCAGGTGCAATCTGTAGCATTCAGGGGGTGTGAAGCTCTTTTGCAGGCCCTTCTGCTGGTTGCTGGCCTCAGCATTGCGAGCTGGGGTGCCTTTCAGCAGCAGGTTGGCGTGAGGCCGGCGCTCGGCTGATAATCCCTGATGAAAAGTCCTCAGTGACTTTTGGAATTCCTAGGCTGCCAGAACGAGCGAAATGGGTGGAGATCTCCCTTTAAATAGCTGCGCTGGAGAGGCTGTTGCTGCAGTCCTGATGACACGAGTGTGTTGCCAAGGCCCAAGGAAGCTGCTGCTGGCGGGTCTGGCTGGCGCTGAGCTCTGCACGTGCTGGAGACAGGCGGATCCTGCACTCTTGCTACCACTGCTCGTCCCTTCAGAGGATGTGGGTGTGGGTCAGGCATTTCCAGGTGGCGCACAGCAGCGTTTTTTTTCCAGAAGGTTTAGTTATTTATTTATTTTTCCTTTCTGAATGCGTCCTGGGTGCTGTTTCCAAGCTGGGAGGGATATGAAAGCGTGGGAGGGGTTGTGTCACAGTGTTTACCTGCCCGCGCCTGCACACGTGTCCTCGGGCTGCCCAGGGTTGCTCCTCGTGCTGACCTTGAAACTCATGAATTGAAGAAAGTCACGTAACCGAGTGTGATGCTGGCTGCTAGGAGAGCCGCTGCGAGCGGGGAGCTCTGCAAGAGGAAAATGCAACTCACAGACTTTCATCGTTCTCACTCTGTGTGACTGCACAAGTAGCTGCTTGCAGTGATTTCCTCTGTGCAAGAGCACCTCAGTGCTGCGGCCCTGGCTTGCATGGCCTCGCACCTCAAGCGCTCACTGGATTTCATATTTTGCAGGGCTCTGTCCAGCTTGCTTCGCGGCTTTAGGCAAATGACTCGCCTTTGCTGTTTGAAGTTTCACCACTGGTTGAACATGGGTAGCTCTCACCATACTGCAGGGGGGAAGGGCAGTTTGCGAGGCCCACTTTGTATTTGCAAAATGCTTTCGAGGGGGAACGTTGCACAGCAGTCCGACATGATTAACATCTAGTTCTCAAGGAAAGTGGTCGGAGGGCAGCATACCCAGAGTAATGCAGTTGAGGAGACTGCAAAGATGCACAAAATGTTGTCAGCACTTTTTAGATGGCATTTGACAGTAGTCTGCTGCTAAAGTAGTATGCTCCATCCTGTATGCAAATTGAACTTTGTCAAATTGTGTTACCACAAGATATCTATATTTGATACTATATTTCTTTCTCACAGATTCTGCCTGGCTTGTTCATTGGCAACTTTAAAGGTAAGCTTAGCTTTATCATTCTCTCAAGGGTTACTTATCAGGGATCTTAAGGTATTGTTTCACAGGCCTACAGAACTCTCTAACATCCGTGCAGCTGCTTTAACCCTGTCCTGCTTTGTTTCTGGTACCACTTAGAGAAGAACTTGCTTGCTCTCTCAGCCATGCGCTGCAAGTGCTTTAAGAGCAGGAAAGTGAGCACCATCTCCTCGGAGCGGGCTTCAGCTGGCCTTCCCCAACACTGGCCTCACTTACGTGAGCCCTGTGCATAGCAGCCAAGCATGGGAGCCAGGCAGGTTCTTCCTAAGGCTTCTTGCAAGCCTTCCTTATAAGCAAAGGCTTAGCGTGCTCCTTGCTCATTGCTTTCATTGTTCTGGTTATTTATAACAACTTCCAAGGAGTTCTGTTATCACTGCTTGTGAGACTGGTAGGCCTGCAGGTTGCTTTCTGACCGCTGCTGCTCACACCATCCATGCTGCAGATCAAAGACTCTCATCTCTGTTTTTTTGTTTTTTTTTTTTTTTTGCTTTTGCGGGAGGTTTACTTTTTTGTGTAAAGAATGATAGAAGCATATTTAGAAAACGAAACAAACAAAAACACTTTATAAAGACATCCACATGACTGTTAGCAGTAGTTCTCATTATGCCTACTCAGAAGGAAATGGCTTGTGCCTGCATATCCATTCACCCAGTTTTGCTCGGATGAGGCAGGACTCCGAGGGGTGCCAGGGTTAGTTAGTGCAGACTCTTGGACTGAGCCTATTTTTACTTTATTTGTTTGCTTAAGTAAAGGGGGAGTAGGGAAGGGTGGGAATGGGGAAGGATGGGAGCGAGTGTGATGGGAGATGCCTTCAGGTTTCAGATGGCCTGGTGGAGTGGGCAGGATGGGCCCAGGGAACATGGCTCTTAATCCACCCCTCTTGCTGTGGCAGCCCTGCTTGGGGGGTCTGTGACGGTGTGCCTGATGGGGGAAACTGGAGGGAAGTGGGGCAGGAGCGTCTGTTTGGTGCTGCGGAAGGGTAGCAGAGCGAGTGGGTGCCTCTGGCAGCACCCGTGCCAGCGCCCTCTTGCCGGGTCTGGTGCTGCGTCGAGCCATGCGTGCTGCAGCCGCTCCGTACACGGTGCAGCAGCTCGCGCGTGCATGTACTCATGGACGGGATGAGCAGGCAGCTCTCCTTGGAAGCTGGGCTGCAAGGAAGCAGAGACTGAAATGCTTCAGCTGCCTCCTTGGAAGAAAGAGAGGATGGATCTAAGTGTCTGTGTTATGAAGTCTGCTCTTGCATTAATAAAAACAAATAAATAAATAAAACCCTCTTCATTCATTTGTTGCTCTGACCTTTGCTTGTATTGCATTTAATCATTATGTTCTACCATAGTGAGTATCTGTCATTATATCTCAAATTACCCACTGTATCTGGGGAGGAAGAGAAAAGATTACTGTTACAGTTCTTTACTAATATAAATCCATTTTCTTATAATTCTGGCTTTTTCTGCCCCCATTTCCCTAAGAACAATTGCAATGAACTGCCTGTATAGTGAAGTCATTCCATTTTGGAACAGACTGTTGGTTTATCACCAGAGTCTTTCTGGAGGAATTTGATTACCATGTTCTTGGGGCATGTTCTGCTTTGTGGCACTCTTTCAAAAAGTGACTAATGAATTTTGAGCCTTCCATAAAGGGGATCATTGCTGAGAAATACACAGCAGCATTTGCAATTGGGCTTGGTTGGAATATCCCAATTTGGGTAGCTGAAATGCCTAACTACTTTTAAAGGCATAAGTTTAGAAAATGAATTTTTGTAGTGCACCCTTGTTGAGCAGTTTGGCTACTCCTTTTTGTGGCAGCAAGCTGTAACGGAGCAGAGCTGCCTCTGGCCAGGTTGAGGAATAACAGGGAATCCCTGGCATTGCACACCGCGTTCAGTGGCACTGGGGCATCGTCAGCCTGCGTGGAGAGAGCTGCCCCAGCGAGGGATCGGAGCGGAATCAGCAATGCTGTGACCTGCCCTCTGCAGGATCGCCTCTCCTTCGCCCACAATCTGCGTGGGGAGCCCAGGGAGGCAGTTTTTCCATAGCTAGGTTATCGCAATGCCAGTCTTCACACACTCATCTCTCCCTGTTGTGTGGCCAACCTCTGAGGAGGGCTTTTTTCAGATCGATGCCCTTCTAAACGAAAGTGGGATGTTAAAAGACTTTAAATGCTGCAGTTCTGGAGAGGCAATGAGGAGACATTCAGCAGCTGATTGTAGCATTAATATTGAATATTCAGCCATGTTTTTATTCTACCCTATTTATTCTACCCTACACTCAGAAACCCTATTCTATATAGGGTTATATATATATATATTCTATATATATAGGGTCTATATAGAATAGGGTTTCTGAGTGTCTGTTTAAGTCTAGTTAATGCACAGATTACCTGTGGGAGAAGACGTGCAAATCTCTCTTCATTTAATTCACAGGTAAACTGAGGCACAAAGACTGTTATAGAACAAATTTATTGTGGAGATGGGAGTTGTTTTGTGCCCTGATGCACAAGCCTTCACACACATACAGCGTGAGGGGTTTTCATAAACACTTTATAGTCTTTAGAGTTTGAAAGCTACATATAACCCTGTTTATAGAAAGCACAAAAATATGTGCTGAAATGCTGCTGGATTTACAAGACTTAAGTATGTCTTTACAGAACTCTCCTAAAAAAGGACAGATCTAGGCATGTGTTAAATGTTTATTATAACATTGTGTATGATGCTACCCATCACATTAAAACTGTGCTCTATTTCTGAGGTGAGTGTGAGATTGCACAGCTAGAGGGCAGAAAAATTCAAGAAGAATCATTGCTGTCCATGTAAAATACCAAGAGGGAGTTTAGTTTGAGAATGTAAAAGTTCTCTTAGGCTTGTGCAGCAAAAGGTCCTTAAAGTTATTTCTTGGGAATTGGGGAAAATTCCAGGTAGGGTTTTTTTTTTTTCTTGCAGTTATTCCTTCCAAAAGAAATTCAATTGTGTAATCCTCTCGAAAGACTTTTATTTTTATTTTTATTTTTATTTTTTTTTTTAGGGGGGAATTGCACATGTCTGTGCATTCTTTCTGTACTGGAAACCTGATGTCTCTTGAAAAATGTTTGTGCGCATGATAAAAATAAGTGCGTTATTCCCTAATAGGCTAATAAGACAGAGCACTGTTTTGCTTCTTTGAATGAATAGAAAAAAAATACTATTTCTTCTGATAGAAGATTTTAATGAGCAGTTGTCTGAATCCGGAGAGAAAGTTTCGCAGTAGTCAGTGCTAGAGACCCAGGAGTGTTTCTTTTTTTTTTACTGAAGAGCTTGTGTCCTTCTTTGCTTGTAGCTGCATTTGGAAGATTCAGGTTTTTCCAATGGAATATTTGGGGACTTTTTGATTTAATGGGGAAAGCCACAATATGAGGTTTAGTTCCCCCAAAGAGTCCAGTGGTGTTGTGAGTGAGCTGGAGAAACTCAGGAAAGTTTCTACTCTTCCTGTTACCGAGAGTAAGGAGATAGTGTCCACCAAGTGATTCTGATCAAGTTACCAGATCCATTTAATTCCTGTTACAAGGTTTGTTCTTTTAGTCTTTGTTCCCTTTTCTAAGTTTTGTTTCAGGTCCTGAAAACAGAAGAGGATGAAGAGACCACTCCCTTTCCAGGTTCATCTTTTAAATAAAGGCTTTTTAGGCACTCTTATTAAAAAGACAGCTCTCAGCTTTCTCATTTCCTAAAAAGGTCCTCCTGAGAGGCTGGGACAAAATATTTATGAGAACATAATGTGAGGAGATGCAGGCAGGAGAGCCACAGTTTCTGTTCATGTGTGTGTGTGTCCATGCGTACCCACGTGTGTGTCCCCGCATGTGGGGAACTGCTGAACTCCGTGGTGGGACACAGCGCTCCAGCTGGGAAGCCATTCGTGATGATAGCTCAAAGGGCCTTGCACCACTGAAGATGAGGTTGTCCTTTAAATCTCTCTCTCTAGTTGTCCACAGAGCAGAAAACAAAGTTTAGAAGTCTAGAAGAAGAGACATTCTATTTAAAAATGTAGGGATGGTAAAATTGTCTGAAATCTTTATATATAGACAGGCTGAAAATTAATGCTGTTGTACTTCCTAGGCTAACTTGTTTTCTCGAAGCAACTTGTACCTTTTTAACATATAGAAGCTAAAATGTAATACAGGGAACCTAGGGCTTATTAGCTTACTGTGTTATAAGAACATTCCTGCTTTTTCCACTAACAACAAAATCAAAATTGTATATTTGAAGGAGGAAGAAGCAAGAATGTTCTCTGTTTATGATAGCTAGCTAATGGGAGAAAAGGTGACAAAAATCAACATGCTGATTTCATTTATACTTTGTAGAGATTTTTCATCTTCTAAGTTCAACTGCAGGTAAATTTTACAGATACAGACCCATATCACCATTAAATATTTTTTATTTCCTTTCTTGGCAGGATGATTTGGTATTTTGCTGTTATCAGCAGAGGTATCTACTCATACCAAAGGCAATACCTGTCACCTGCCTATTCAAGAAGAAAGAAATCTTTGTTTTTCACTTGCATCTTTAGAATTGGAAAGATAATTGAGGATGATTGTATGTAAATATGAGATTTCATCACTGTAATATTAGGGTCCTACAGTCATTAATGTGCCTGCACAGAAGCTCTAGAGTGGTACTGTGCTACAATCCCCCACGTGCCCAAAGGAGGCAGTCTATGAAGGGATTTGCATCCCTAGTCGCACGGGAGGACTCCAGAGCTACAGGGAAATGAGTTGAGATTCCACTAGCCCCATTTCAACAATGTTGCTTTTGTGGTTAAGTGTCTAGCTCTCAACATGAGTAGAAATTAGAGCTAGCAGCGGTAGGATGAAATTTAAGTGAGAAAAGAAAAGCTAAATGCAAGCACGTGAGTGAAGGAGGAAGAGTTCTTTTGGGTCAACTGCATGATTTCATTTGAAGAGAGAATTTCCTGAAGGCAATACTCAAAAGGCCCCATCGGCTGGGAAGTTTCTCACTGTATGAAGCAAAATATTAGGCAACCTATTGCGAAGAGTAATCCCATATGCAAGGGACCACTGGAGATGCACTAGATGGACTCTAAATTTCTTTAATTCTGAGATGAGATATTTCACGCTGTCATCTTGAAATGAGAAACTGCATGTGGCTGTACAGCACTAAGCTACAACAAAGAATTCAGAATTGCTGTTAAGGGTGATTTCTGGCTTTTAGTGGTCCTCTGCATAGTGCCTTAAATCTCTTGTAAACTTACAGTACAAGACTGAGTGGCAATAAGCTTCATTTGCGCTTCTATTGAAATCTTTTTTTTTTTTTCTTTCCTGTTATCTGCAGTGACTTATCGTGGGGCACAAGGAGAACAAGAGGTCTTTTCCCCGGTTAAACTATTTAAGGTTTACATCCAGACAATAGAGTGACAATTTCTTGTCGATATTGTGTGGCTTGAGCCAATGTTTCCTAAATATATTAGAGCTTGGTTTTCCTGGGTTGTAGGGGTAGGGTAGCCCTTCTCTGCCTGTATCAGAAATCTCCCTATCTTACTGTGCAGTTTTGATTTGTGGAAATACTAGGTTACTCGTGTAGCCTTGAGCATCTTTAGTTAAGTGAAAAATGGAAATCTTTCAGACCATTGAGTTGCACAGTGTCCATTAGGCCCAATGGCCTGGATAAAAGCAGTTAAATTCCAGTTTAGCCTGTATCCCCTCTCAGAGCTGTTTGCTTTGTGTGGCAAGCTGCTTTTCACCATCTCGTCCGTGCGCTGGAGTCTGGTTGGGGTAGGTATGCACGAAGCAGGCTCTGAAATCTGCCCCTAGCCTTTGGAAAACAGAGAGCAGTGAGAGCATGTCTGGGGTGTCTCCTGGAGCTTCCAAATCGTCGCCTGCCTGTGTTCTCTGAGAAATCAGGGTTGTCCTCCACACTGTTAAATCTGCAGGTTTCGTGGGTTAGAGGAACTCTCCTCGCAAACATCAGCATTTCTGTTTTGAAGTGCTCCCTCTAAAATTCTTAGAAAGTTGAAACTGTTCTGTGAAGCTCGAATTTAATTCAGTTTCAGATGGCATTCTCTCTGAAATTCTTAGAAAATTGAAATTGTTTTGTGGAGCTAGAATTTAATTCTCTTTCAGATAGCATTTGTGTTAATTCTGAACAGAGGCACCTAATTGTGCAAGCTTGACCTGGTTGGGAAATCCATGCAGTTTGGGCTCTTTGTTTTCTTAGCCCTAGACAAGCCTTTTAATTTGATTAGGCTTAAATTTTATTGTTTAATATTGTGCTCATGTGGATCTCATCTATGGGACAATATAATTAAATATCCAGTTCTTCTTTTATGAGGTAAAAAAAAAAAAAAAAAATTGAAACTTTATAGTGGTGTGGAATAAGATAAAGTGAGAGATACTGACCAAACTCTTGCACATACATAAAGAAGGTACAGGTGATGCTATTGTTATTTTTGTACCTAGAGGGAGCCGGTTTGAAACCTTTGTGGTCAGTACCCTTTTTTTTAATGTGTGTATGTGTGCAACCAGGCTAGTGTGAACAGATCATATGGACTATTTTGGAAGGCAGGTGTTCACATCACAAAACCACTGCTGTAATTGCCTTGCTGGGATGTGCCATTCTCAAGTGAAAAGGTCAAAGTAAATAGGTACAAACTAGTTTTTGCCAGTGTTAGTGGTCCTTGGAGGTCTTTTTCAGGTAATTGCCAAAGCTAATGGCTAAGGATGGGGAAAGTTGCTCAATGACTGTAATCTATTTTACCTTCTTTCTCATAGAAACAAAACCATATTTTCACAATATCTGGCATAAAACTTTCAGTAGCCTCAGTTTGCTTTTCAGTTTTGAATGTTTGAAACCCTTTGGTTAAAGGTTTAGGAGCCTTTTTACAACTGCAATTCTCTTCTGCAGCATTTCTTTTTTGTGTATTTGATATTTTTGTTCTCCTAGATTCCCTGACTTTATGCTATGTGTCACCTAAATGCACCCCTTTGCCTGCTAGTCCATGAAGAATAGGTATCCAGCTTTGGTTCCTTGTTGACACAGTTCCTAATTCAAGTGACATGTTTGGCTTCATTCCTTAGACTTGGACATCACAAGCACAGTCCCTGAAGTGGGAATATGTCTCCTCAAAGGGGATTTGTGGGTGCAGGGGAGCAGGCTGTTTCATGTACAGGTTTGACTACTTGTTCAGATGGCCGTCACCTGCACACAGAAATACTCGCAGACTTATATTTCACATGCAAAATATGTGAAACTTTTGACTTAAGAAAACATTCCTTAGATGCTTCAGCTGGTTCTTTATATAGCATATAATTTGCTTTGGAGTTAGAAATGTTTCTTGCCCCTTCCCCCTGTGACAGTGGTGTTCTGGAACAGCTGCATTCAGGGCTTTGCTTTATGAAGAAGTGGAGCATGTTAGTGATTTTTTTTCAATGTATGCAAGGGAAAGGGGAGTGGGCTATTTCTGGAGATTAAAAAAATTCTCTTCCTTTTTCCCTTTATCACAGATGCCCGAGATGTAGAGCAATTGAGTAAGAATAACATTACGCACATTCTTTCAATCCATGACAGTGCCCGCCCTATGCTTGAGGTAAGAGGGATGGGGGACTCCATGGTAAACCCTTATTCTGCAGTTTACTGTTTCAGACATCTTGGTGTTATTTTCATATTCTGTACAATTGATGTTTTGAAATGGATTTTCTTTTGGAAATGTTTGACAGCGTAGTTTTTGGATTCAGGCACAGATTTCATTCTTGCTGCTGTTACAACAACAAAGAAATCTGGCTGACAAAGGAAGAGACAATTGAAGTGTCAATCAGTGTAACACAATACTGAGATTGTGTTATTAATTTAATAGTAAAGGTAAGTTTCTTTGTGAAATTCAAGCATCACATAAACAGTAATCCTTCTCCCTCTTCCTGCCACCAGTGTTTCTTCATGGTAGGCTCCTTTGCGAATCTGTTGTAGGTTGTTGTGCAGAATGTCTGCGATCCCTTTCCATGTAAAACAGCATTACTGGGGCTTGAGGTGAGGGAGAATCAGTGCTCCCTAATATACTGCACATAATAGAGCACCACATCCTCATGTCTCAAGCACTTGAATATGAAGTATTATTCCACGTTCACAGAAGGGAAACTGACCTGAAGAGTTGAAGTGACTTGGTGTGTTGTGTCATTTTGAGCAATGAAAGAGCTGAGACCAGACTGAAAGTCTTCTGTTTATCAGTGCTGTGCTCTCATCTTTGTCACTTCACCTTTGGAAGATGACAGTGTGGCTAGGCTATGCTGTACCTTAAAATCTTGCTCTTTTGACATATATCAGGAACTGCTTGTCCCCCTGAAATGGGGAAAGAAAATGAATTTTCTTCTTTCCCTGCATTCTGCTTTTCACCAAATATGGCAAAGTAGCAGGTAAAGCAGTTGCTAGTGCTTCTTCTCAGAATCTGCTGGGAATATCTGCTTATCACTCTCTTCACACGCAAAATCTCCAGTGGAGTCAGTCCTTAAACTGTACAATTTCTACATGTCACCAAGCAAGTCGATAGGTAGGCTGAACAAAAGGTCTCTCTAACATGTCACAGTCAAAATCAAAAATCAAGTCAACAATGAATTCAAAGCTGACTTTGAACTTAGAAGTATGAAGCAGAGCTTAACCTGTTGACTTTGTTCTTCTGTCCACTTGGCCTGTGCCTGATGTTTGTTAGTTCTGAAACATGTTGAATTTCAAGACTGCTCTTACCTGAAGTAATACAAGGTTGCATTGACTAAGGAGGAGTTGTAGTTTGGATGCCTTCTGCATGTGTTTCCTCTAAGGTGTTCTTGAAAATAAATAGAAGCTTGCTTTTTTATTATTATGATTAGAAAGGAAGGAAGACTAGTTATAACATTGTTCAGCTGTAGCCTTAGGTCAGAGTTTCTTTTGATAGTGGTGGCAGTTTTGGCATCCTGCACACCACCCGGTCACTTGTGGTGGTGCATCTGTTTGTGGGGTTGCATGAGCTGGTCTGGGTTAAATATAACTAAGTTGCTATTTCTACCTCTAGTCATCCCCTGCAGAAAGCATAAAGGGTTGTACCTACCTCTGGTTTACCACGCAACCTCTCAGGAATTACTGTTGCACTGGAACAGTAGTGGCTGGTGTATGAGGATGGGATTCCAGTTCACCCCTTCCTGCTGAAAGGAGCATGTCTCCAGGTGTGCATGGGCCATGCTCCTTTGTGTGCCAGGGGTTTGGAAAAGGAGTCTTAAAACTCTCAATTTGGGCAGCTGGGCAGAGGCTACAATTTCCATTTGCCTGGAAGCTGATCATTAGTAATTGCCTTATCATTCATATTGCAGTGTTTGCTTGTGACTTATTGCTTATGTTAAGGAGCATGGGCCTAGAAAGCATCTACTGTTTTGTGTTGTATGAATCCCTTTGTTACTCACATTTTTGTCACACTGTTGTTTGGCTTGTTAGCAACCTGTGTATCCACACTGTATGTGTTGGTTCTCAAGGCCCTTGAAGTCACATGGGAATGGCTCTCCTCTGGATCTCAGACTGCAACTTTCACCCAGATATCTGTGGTGCAAACTGGGGGCTTTGTTATTTGATAACAATATTTTGTCTTAAATAATTCCTAGTTAGCCTACAATAAATCTTGCAAATATAGAAAAAACAAAACCTTTTGGTTAATGCAATAAGATATGAAAGATAAACATTTTTAGGTTCAGAACCTCAGCAGTTTAAATAATAAGCTGTTGAAGTGAACTGGAATTCTGACAGTGTGTGAAACAAAGGAATATTGTCCTCAGAGGCAACAAATGACCCACATCTTTCTTGTTAGATTTTGATGTTTCAATATTGATTTTGTTTTGATGCAATAATACTTCCTATGTAGTACTTCATTACATCTGATAATGTTGGGCAGAAAATTAGACTGACCCATCTGATTTTGTTGTCTCTATTGCTTAGGAGCAATACTCAAGAAATGAAAGCCAATTTCAGTATATGTGGTGAACACCAACTTGCTACAGGCTGTAAAAAAATAACTTCTATTTTAATCACTTATGGTATTGCTCCTCTCTGCCTTTGTGATTCTATGCAGTGTTTTGACCTGATTGTGTTTAAAATATTCACAGAACCTTAAAAATGTTTCCTTCACTCTGGGCTTTGTACACTGCAGTGTTTGGAAGTATGTTGCTTTAGTTCTTCATAACTTACCAACTTAGGAGAAAATGATTGAAGACTTCTGCAAAATAAACGTTTGTTTTATTGTTATATTTATTATATTGCTCATTTCATATATTGCTCACAAGTATATGTGGGTAAAGGAAAAATAATTAGAAAAGAACATGTTTTCACTGGTGTTTAATTTCAAGTTTGATCATAATGATCATTTACTGTAATTTATAGGTTGCCTCATAAGCAAAGGTGGGGTTTGGAAAGCTATTGCTAACTTTCAATCTGGACTTCATTACCTTTAGACATTGACAGTCTTCATTAAAGACAGGGCATAGAATTGTTTTGTAAGACTTCAGGTGATTTAGACTGGAAGGAATTTGCCAAAATCTGCACTATCTTGCATTCTTGCCCCTTAATTCTTTTTGTATAAATGGTTTCAGGGAAACTTGTCCTTTAATAAAAGCAAACTTGAAAGTAACTTATATTCAGAAAGAATCCTAAGGCTGCCATTCTGATTAAGTACTCCCCTCCTATGCAATATCTTAACAACTTAGGTAAGCATCTTGTAGTTTAAAAATCAATGTAGGTAACTCCATCTGAAAAACCGTAGGTAAGGGGTGATGCGTGCATGAAAACGAAGGGCATGCAGCCTGGGCCAAGGTTTATTTCAGATGCACAGAAGCCACCCTCTGAGTGAAGAGGTGTCTGGCCGCACTGTGACTGGTGTGCAGGCACGAAGGAAACAGACATGGTGAATCAAACTGGCTCCTCCAGAGCACTTTGGACAGCAGCCCATGGAGCAGTCGCAGATGTTTTATAAATCCGCACAGAAGTCGTATACGGGGGAGAATAATTATGTGTCTCATCAGATACATGATCAACAGATCAGCAGATATCTGAGGGTGTGCTTTAAATAATTATATAACTGTCAGTGACCTGTTGGATCTCATGGTAGAACTCTTTAAAACCAGAATGAACAACTGTAGGGATGGGGGGCCAAAAGGCAGGTCTGACTGTGGTGGTATCCTCATGTCCTAACCAAGCCAGGGGAGTCAGCAGAGCCCATCAGAACCCACCAGAACCCACAGACGGTGTAGAAATGCCTAACTAATCCTGAGCAATTCTTCCCTCTGCCTACGGACAGACTATTGCTTCAAAGAAAACCAGCTAGGCCAACTGACACTTTTGCTCTGGTTGCCCCTGCAGTTACTACTCTTGGGAATGCTTCACAAAAGCTGGTAAAAACCTCATAGAGACATTCCTAATAAGCCCCATGTTCTCTACCTGGCAGAACTTTTCGACAAGTGTCAGTGGATACAAAATACAACAAATCCACCTTGTTGTGCAACACACAATCAAATTAATACTGCATCAGCATTTATCCATATTTAGTTACCCTGCTCCATTATGTCTGAGTCTATGAAATTGTGTCACTTAATCTGAGTGAAGTAGTTAAAGACAAACCTTATTGACATGGTATCTGATTAAAGGTCCATTGAAGTTAAGGCTTGAAGTTAGGTGAAGTGTGGACTTTCCTAGCACTTTATCTATCTCTGGAGATGGTATTTGGAGATGGATATGAGCCCAAACCGAATAGGATTTTGGTCTGTGTTGTGCAGCCACTTTAGCATGGGTGCATCCCTGCCTTGGTAGCATGTGCTGTGCTGCACAGCAGCGTGCAGCAGCTGAGCTTGCAGCGTCTGAGCTTGCAGGATCCTTAATTCCTACTATCATCCGCTTGTGCCCTGCCCCTGACCTCTCTTGTTTTTGGGGTCATGTCTGTGTATGAGGAGTTCACTCA
The DNA here is from genome assembly GCA_034781795.1 of Crypturellus tataupa. Taxonomy (NCBI): domain Eukaryota; kingdom Metazoa; phylum Chordata; class Aves; order Tinamiformes; family Tinamidae; genus Crypturellus; species Crypturellus tataupa. Next base: position 17,754 of record JAWLRI010000153.1, read on the forward strand.
AGTAAGGCAGTATGATAGTGATCTCTGGCCTTCGCCTTCTGCAGTCAGAGCTTCTGCTCCTTGTTGTGTCTGAGGCTCTTCAGCTGAGATGCCAGTTCTGGTGACTGTGGGTGTTGTAGATAACTGTCTGTCAGGAAGCGGACTGAAACTGCCAGCTTCTTTCACACAGGCCTTCGCACATTTGTCAGTTACTACCAGTTTTGTTGCTCTTGACCCGCAGGTTTAGCTTAATAAACATAGGAATTTCACCATCCTTCTGTGGCTATGGAGTCCTTTGACATTAATTTATTTGTAGTGTTGTCATGGTGAATTATGCTGCATCACAGGAAGTTCCGTATGCAGCACTCATCTCCGAGACACCGTAACGATTGCAGAGATTTGGGTCTTAAATCAGCAATCTTTTACCTGGGCCTTCCTGTGCTGTCACACGAGTTCTCCTCTTTTCACTCTGTTTGCAACAAATTGCACTAAAAGTGGGCTTGTGCATGTATTCTGCTCTATGCATGTGAAGTTTGTTTCTGTGATTTTTGTTACTAAAGAATATTTGCTTTGTTTCATTTTTCGTGTCTTTTTTTTTTGTGTATGTGGTGGCAGAGGCAGAGAAGAGCTCATTGCTAACTGAACTAAGCATTTTCCTTGACTGGCTTACTAGCTTGTGTAGCCAGAATAACTTAAATAAACAGTATCTTTGAAATTAAAAAAAAAAAAGTCTAAGGCTAGATCATTTTTTAAAGAAGTTGGATGCCAAATTCAATATTCCTTGCACAAAATCTCATTTCAATCACAGCAGAAGTGTGATTTCAAATACCTAGTCTCTAAGAAACTGACCTCCTAGGAAAGGAAAGAGCGAAGTTAATATTTCTGTTGAATCTTTTAGAACAATCTTTCATATTTCTCCAATAGAAAGCCAAATGCATTAATAGGAAAGAATACAACCAACAAAAAGATGCAATTGGAACAAAATCAGTAAGTGTGAGGAACAGAAGCTCTAGAAAAACATGTTGCAGGAAGCTGTGTAACTTCTCTGTATCAGTTTTATCTGCTGAATGCTGTGATATATCTATTTTGTGAAGTGTTGAGGATGAGACAGATGCTGCTGGGGAAATCAATAGAGAAAGTATTGAATCAAGTCTGTGAATTAAAAGAAAACAAAAAAGGCTGTTTTGTAAATCCAGACTTTTGGAGGAAATTGGAGAGTTAAGTGACTATCAAAAGCCATGAAATTTTTCCAGCCTTGCAGACCTGCTATAGATAATGCCTTCATCTCAGCTTCCATAAAGATCTGAGTTCTCACTTTTTAAGCATGGCTGGATATTGCAAATCTAACTTCAGTGTTAGCTGATACGAGAGGCTTGCATGCAAAAACAGGTAAAAGGGATAGAGGAACCGAACTGGCCGCTCTGCACAACGCAAGTGATCTTTTTCTCAGCACGGTTTTGGCATGGTCTTTTGGCAGCATTTTTTTTTTTTTTTTGACTACCTCTCTGCTGTTAACACTTTAAAACATCATGAGATTTATTGAGAACTTGAAACTTTTCAGTCCTCTAATTCTCTCTGTCTATCACCAGTTTGTGATAATTCATTCTCTATCATGGCTGCACAGTCTGGATGGATTCCCTTCTTTTTTTGGTCATGGTAATGGGGTATGGGGAGCCCTGTGCTCAGATAAAAGAAAAAATTCCTGTCCCGCCTAACTGATATAATAAGAAGTGCTGAAGGCTTCCTTCACACAGAAACCAGCCCAGAAAACATTTGCCTGGACTCAAAAGCATACTGCTGTTTGACAAGATATAGCTAAATGGGGAAATACTGGGAAATAAATAAGCCATGGTTTTTTTTTTTTTTTTTTTTTTTTTTTTTTTTCTGAGTGTACCCTAATAGTGGACAGATGCTGCTCAGTAAGTGAGAACCTCCATCCAGTCTCTTAAAACTACTTCTCTGCTGGACAGCATACATATGAGAAAAGTCATCCCTTTTGGGATGTCTGGGCAGCATATTCTCTTCACAGGTCTGCTGTTGTTTGTATCTAGGCCAGATACTGATGGGACTGATTAAAGATCCAAATGGGTCAAAGATGCAAATACCACATCACAAAGTCAATACTGTCATTTCAAGATTGGCTCTGCAAACTGCTAATTCAGGCAAAGCAGACATTCTTGTATCACCGATATTGGACACTGTCAGTTTTCAGCCATTAAGCTACAGTAGGAGGACACGTAAAAATGCCCTTTTTAATCAAAAACTTAACTTTCTTATATGTTTCACTGCTTTTTCATAGTAAGGTTTTCCCCTCATGAGATGTTTCAAAAGACCATGCTGAGCAAAACAGCTACTACTTTTATTTCAGGTATAGCAGTAGTAATGCCAGTAGTAATGTCCTGTCTGGCATCGGCTCTGCTGGTGAAGCTGGGGGCTCTGACTAATTTTTCAGAAGTGACTTTGATGGCCCACTGAGAAGCCTCCAAGAGACTTCCACAAAGCAGCTCTGCAAGTGTGTCACACCAGGCCTTCACTATGAGTTATTCTTGGCAGAAGTTGCTGTGGTGATGCACTCGATCAATTTGCTGTTTATTTTGCTCAGTTAATGCTAGTTGTTTTGAGCTTCAGCGGCTGGGAAGAAAGCACAAGGACAAGAAACTTTCAGTGGCGAGTTGCATGTATGAGGAGTTTTTAGACTGGCAAAACCTGGACTGGTGTTACTTACAGGTTGGCTACTGCGTTTACCAGAAGAGGACAAACCTTCTGACCCATCCTACGCATAGGAGATACTATAGGGTATTAATTAGTCTGTAATGTGATTATATTGCAGAGGTGTGATGACTGGGTGCCAGTATTCCCTGAAGGAGAGAGGCAACTTAGATGTATTAGTTTATGGTAGTACTTAGTGCTCCTTTTTAGAGTTAGTAACCAACTGCGATAGAGCACAAATGTTGGGTAAATTCACCCAGGCATACCCGAAGGGTTGGATACACTTGGATAGTCAAGGCAGATTAGCAAAGTCCTTCCTCTTAGTTCCAGTATGTAGCCTTGTGAATGCTCTTATTGTGTCCTTAAGGAGAAAAAAAAAAACACTTTAATGTAAACTTACTAATGTTTTCTCATAGTTTCCATTCTGTAGGTGGGTCAAGTTAGAATTCAAGGTTAGAATTAGTAGTATATGCAACTCTTTGTGTAAGGAAAAAAAATTAACTTTTAAATAGTTCCTTCATGTTACAATTTGGATTGTGGAGGATTGTGGGGATTTGGAGGAAAGACGGGGGAAAAAGAGGCATAGGGTTTTCTTAGGACACTGTTTGTTTGAGCTTAGCATTTTTCAGCCTTGATGACCTGGACTTTTCAAAAGTGTCATTGAGACTACTTCTGAAGAATCCATGAACAAATAACATTTCTTATAAAAGCTTTTGTATTATTTGTGATAAACTATTATTTTTATAACACAAAATATTAATTTTATTATTTCATGCAATTTTAATTTCGTGCATTTGTAATATTTGTTTTAAAACCAAACATGGGTTGTTTGGTTCACTAAAGTCAATTGGTGGTGGTGTTTTTTTGCTGAAACACAAATGTATTTTCTATGAGTCATTAATAAAATCAACACCAATGGTGATTGCTACAGAAAGTAACTGAAAGGACAAACAAACGGTTGAATGGTTTTCAGTTTAGCAAGTTCAGTTTGGTGCATTACTGGACAGAACTCTTAGTAAACTCTTTTTGGTTTGGCTTGAGGAAGCTTTGTGCTGGCTGTTTCCCACTTTAGCTTTTTTGCTGAAATGCCCCTAAACAAAAATAAATCCTCTGTCCTCATCTGTTATGTGACGACTCAAATTAACACATGGTTTTTGACTAACCTGAAAGAGCTTGCCAGGTGCTGGAGGTTTTCTATTTGCATCTGGGTTCACAAACTTAACTTTAGGGGTTTAGGTTTAAAAAAAAAATTCTTGGAAGTCGTTGATGGTATCTTTACATATATTTAAATAGAGAGGTTTAATGCCAAAAATATAATCCCACGTTTTTTAAAGTATATATATTTTTTTACCCCTAGGAGAGTAGAAATTTTTAATTTGAGGTTCTTTCCCTCATACATCTTTCCCTCTGTCCCCCAGCATCCTAATCTCTGGATAAGGTTTCTTGTATCAAATAGAGTAACAGAAATAACATACATCAGTGGAGGGGACAAAAGTCTGAAGTACATCTGTACACTAGCACCCTACTAATTTATTAATGGTAATAGTAGAGCACAACTTTTAAATCTCACTAAAATAGACAATAATGATTAGTTATAGTCCCTTTTCATATTCCTGTACTTATTTTATTCGATACTTTTTGCTAGATAGATTTTGCTTCAAACTTTAAAAGGAAACTGTCCAGTGTTTTTTATATAGCATAAACTGTATGTTAGTATGATTTAGGGTGCAGTCCAATTGAGCATCATTCTTCATGATTTCAGAAAGACTTTGGTCATCATAAAGCAGCAGTATGTCCAAATAGATGCTGTGTTTCTTTCATAGCGGTGTTCTTTGAACCTCATCCTGTTTGGAGTTGAAATTATTCTTGGTATTGTGAGATCAAATTTCTGTGTGTTCTTCAGAGATACCATTTTCAGTCATTGACCTATTATCTGACATGTAGTTCTTGTAGATGTGTCATTTTGCTACTGCAAAATTCTACATGTTCTACTCTGAAAACCTAAATGCCAAATTTTACAAGTTTAGTTAAAAAGTAGATTGACCCTTTTGCGTAAAACAACTGAGTATAAGTCTGTGCTCCTGTGTGTGCTTCTAAACTTTTGTTTTTTCAGCACCTCAACTTTGACTGTAGCTTGATTCTAGAATCTGTGATGGAATTGTGCTGGTGTGTAGTCACTGTTTCTCAAATAACAGTGAATTTTAGAAATTTTACTTAACTCTCGCTTGTTTCAACTTTGACAATCTTGAAATCAGAATACTTACTCTAGTTTTGTTAGCTCTCACTGTATCGGTTTAACTGTAGCATTTAGTTTCAGGGCCTAAGAGACAGAAATCTAGTTTTGGTGGTTACTCTGCTGAAACAGAAAAATGAAAAGTAAATTTTGTTTTATTATATTCATTTTATAGGCTTAATGCACTAAATGCACCTAAACAAACAGGACTGCTTGCAACTGAATTAGAGCAGCAGGTAGGATCACTATATGAATAAAAAGGAACAAGTTTAGAAAGTATATAAGTGGAGGCTGGATGTTTTTAGGTAAAAGTGATAGCCAAAAGAAATGTAAGCAGTGATTTTAAAGCATCAGCTGGAGATCGGTAGTGAACTGAGAGATGAAGGAAGCAGTGTTTACCATCTTTCACTGACCTAGGAGCTTTGACTTGAACTGGGAATGTATAAGGTGAAGTGATACTACATCTATTTTGTTTTGTGTTTTCCTCTCTTTTCCCCGTCAGCCTCTGATATAATTTTTAGGGAATTATCTTATTCCAAGGGGGAAAACCTGCATTTTATACATAATAACATATATATATGTATGTTATATAATATATATGTATTTGTATAAAATATATATTTGTATAAAATGCAGTTTTAAATGCATATATATGTATATATATATAATATGTATACTCAACAAAACAAAAAGATGCCCATATGATTGACATCAATTTTGTACTTTGTCTGCCCCTGTTAATTAATATGGCATTTGGACACTCCATTTGCAAACAATAAAGCTTTTTAAGTTGAAGTATGGATTAGGTACTAATTCAAAAGCTATTGAAAATTTCTCTAGAATCTGATTTTGGTTTGGCTTTTTCTGTGTGTCCCTGATTTGTTGCCTGCATATATCTTGTGTTGTGCCACTGTGGAATGGGTAAGCAAGCTCTGCTAGATACTAAAATAGTGATGCCTGTATCATTCTTGCATGCCTTTTAAAATGTTGCAGAACTGACATTATTTACCTCTTCTGTTGACATGAACTGTTTTGCTCTAATGAGAGGTCCCTTTGGGACAATTCTTAGATACAATCTGCAGGGTATGTGTACAGGAAGGACTGCAGTGTCTTGGGGCACAAATATACGAAGAACATTATAATCTTGGGTAGATTTTACAAAAATGATCACAGACAGCAGGGTTCAGTAATTAAGTGTCTATTGCTGATACCTTGAAATTAAGAAAAAGTATTCAGCACATATGAGGAAAAAAGGTAATTACAGCAACCAAAATTTGAATCTCTACACAGAATATATCCCTAGGATCTCATTTAAATACATATCCCATAAAATGTAGCCAAGTTGCTGTATTTTAGTTATCCGATTATGGTTTTATTTTATTTTTTTAACCAAGAGAAGCAAAACTTGATGGGGTGGGATCCTTAGGAGTTACAAAGTTGGGCCAAACTGCGTTCGGGAAACTGAGAGTTTCACTGTTGACTTTTGTGGGAGCAGCTTTAGGTCATTGCACAGTACTTTTGAGATCCCACCTCTAACTATTTCTGAGTTGAGTGTGTGATTATTTCCTCCCAGGGAGGAGTCCATCACCACAGCTTTCCAGAAACATCGTACAAGTGACATATGTTGGTCAAAGTACCAAATTCCAGCAGCTTTAACCGTCTTCTGCTTGAGAATTTGTGTTGATTGGCCTAACGGGCTGGTTCCAAGTGTTATGAGCACAGTAACGAAAGGCAGGCTATGGGCTTTGCTGGAAGCAGTAGGTGCTGAAGCCCTCCAGGATCGCAGGCTCTGGATGAGCCATTCAGTGCCATATGCGGTCTCTCATATGCTAGTTTCATGCTCGCTTTGTGGTAGTGGCAACCAGCCAACCATGACAAAAAAAAGAACACTGTGGGTCTTAAACTTGTGCTGGTGCTACTTCTGCTTTTAAAGTGAACATGATCTGGAAACCCCTCTGCACTTGGTCTGTGAAAAGCATTCAACACGTGCCATAGCTCTGTGGAACAAATTGAAATAGTGCAGACTGCAGGAGTGAACGCTTCGTCCTGTGGCGCATGCTGGGCTTAAAGGGTCTCCCATCCAAGTTTTCTCTTGGTGATGCAGAATTAAAGGCATGGACTTGCCCAGAGGCATGCGGGAAAGAAGAGCTTGTAAATCTGCTTTCAGGTCACAGGCCCCATTTCTACTGGAGTGACTCACTTGAAGTGATATTAGTATGAAAGATAACCCCCTCGGATGCATCATGCAAGAAGATAGTTATCATAATTATCTATCATAATATAATTATCATTATTGGCTCAGGAGCCTATCAGTTTATAGGCTACTGCTACATCCTGTTTTTAAACAAATGTGCCTACTACACCACGTGCTGTGGAGCCATCCCAGACTACCACGGCAGGCCTCTCATCCCGGTGTAGGACAGGAGGGACTGTGGCCTGTTCACGTGGTTCCCTCCAGCAGCAAGCTGCTTCAGTTTGCTAGCTGCCTTCCTCCCTCTTCAGCTTCCCCTCAGCTGCCTTCCCCGCTGCTCTCAAGGCGCTGGTTTGACATCAGCCTCGTGGTGCCTTCTCCCTTATGAGATGCTGCCACGTCCCCGTCTCCTCACGCATTGCCTGTATGCAAAGCCTGAACGCAAGTTCTCGTGCATTCCCTGAACCATGCAGCCACACACAGAACCCTTTCTGATAGGAGCTATTACTCCTTCTAGTATGGAGTAAAGTGACATGTGTAGGGGGAGAGTAGAGAGGAGATCGGGACACAACCAAGTGTAGTATTTGAGAAGCTGGTGCCTCAGGTGGCCATTACAGTTGAATAGTGCCTTATTCACCCTCCCTGAAGATGGCAAATGAAGTGCATGGTAGAGACATGTTACATTTCAACTTGTTGACAAACATGTTGCTTGAGGACAATCAGCTTGTAGGCAGGGTGCATGGATTTTAGTGTGTTTGTGTTTGAACGTGCCTGTGTATAACGGGAACTTGCATTGTTACAGAGAGAGGAACTAAGGTGTTTTTTGTGGTGGACTTTCTGCTCTAAATCCTTATCTTAAAAAGGAAACATCTGAAAAATTCGTGATTTGATGTCTGAACTAAGTGGGAAGACTTCCAGCGAGTTAGTTTTTGTATATCTAACCTACCACCTATATTCTTGGAAATCCCATTTGAGAAGTCAGTTGAATATGCTTTTGAGAAGCACTTTTTCCTTCACAGTAATAGGAGCAATAAAAGCTTTGGAAAAGAAAAAGTTAAAATGAGCATTAGCAATGAAGAGCACTAATGTGTGATTGTAGTATTGTTTTAAAGGCACCCTGTAACTATTTTAATATATTAATAAAGGTTATCCAACTTCCCTATTGGATCATGTAAATCATTATGACAACTGACTAAGCAAGTGAGGCTGACTGTGCAAGAAAAGCCTGAGTCTTACAGTTGTCTTTCTTGAAGTTTTTCCCCAATCCTCCTCTCCCCAAAAAGACTAACTCCTGTTGCTTCACATTTTGTGGGGTTTGTGAACTAGGTAAGGAAAAATGTTTGCATGGAATTAAAACAAACCAATTTTCACATTTTTTTCAGCAATGAATCTCTTTGTGCATCTATTCTGAGAAAGCAAAAGACAAGATGCAATTTAGTTGTACTAGTAATGTAAAAAGAAATTAGATTCTGAATAAGAGCTTTACATCCTTTCTTGTGAAGACACTTCTACTTTAAAAAAGTTTGTTTCTGGACTTTGGGGCAAACGTAACTAAGCTATATGATGGTATTTTAGCAACAAAGGAGATGCAAAAACAATATTTTAAAATGTGATTGCATAGAGGTGGTCTCCACCTATCTGAATAGTGGTGCACCTTCGTCAAAGTCCATAAGACTGCACCAGTCAGGAGCAGAACTTGTGCACTAGTAACTGGTTAATATATTTGTCTTGGTGTTTTCTTCTCATTCGTTTTTGCTTCTTTACATAGGGAATGAAGTACCTCTGCATTCCTGCTGCTGACTCGCCCTCGCAGAACTTGTAAGTTTTCTTTCATAATAAAAGCAAAAACCTAGATGTTCCTCAGGCCTGTTCTATAATGAGTTAAAGGATCTGTTTCTGATCTCTAAGTATTGCACTAATGTGTTTTTAATCTGTTAAGAAAACACGGCAAGGTTTTCTTGCAGCTGCTTTGACCCTCCTTTTTTATGTGTAAGAGTTTGAGTTTGTGGGATAATCCATGTGTGAACACTTGTGCATATGTAGTTTTAGATTTTAAGGATTCCATAATTTTTCTAATTATTTTGTTTTTTTTTTTTTTTTTTTTTTTGCAAATCTCTTTCTGTTTGATTTTTTTTTGTTGTTGTTAACACTATCTTCAGCCATTAAAATGAAGAAAGTACTGGAAGATATATGAAGTCTTGTGCTTCAAAGGTTAGGATGAATTCTTCACAGTGGGCCTTCCAGAGAGACTCATAGTGTGCAAACCAGCCCTACAGCTAGAGCAACTTGTCTGTTTGTCCCTTCCTTGGAAAAACCCTAATGCTCTTCGTTATTAGGCTGATATGGCAGGGAGTTTTGTCTGCACTACAGAACCTCATACCTCGGAGATGTGTCTGCTGTTACTATCATGTCCCGACCTCCTCCATTCTCATTTCTTTTCATTGGGTGAATAACTGCCCTGAAATATCAGTTGATATGCCCTTTAATACTTGGAACCACTGAGTTGAAGGTGCATGGGAAACCTCAATTCCAAAGAGTAATCAAAACACATTTGTAAGAGAACTTGGATAGCGACCAACTCTTTCTTCTAGAGCTCACTGTTTATGTTGGGGAGAGATGAGGGGGGTTTCAGCCACATCCTGCTACAAGTTTTGTAGAGAAACAGAAGTACTTGAAAGAGGCCTGGTATGTACGGAAGGAAGCAGAGCACTGCTTTTCTCTCACATCATAGCAATATTCCGGCTGATGCTTTCGGTGGATATTTTTAGAGCATTTGTTTCTCATACCCTAGAAAGATTCCAGCAGGGCATTTACTGTGGGTCATTTTGCCTTTTTTATTCTAATTCATTTCTGTTGTGATTAAAAATAATAAAAACAAAACAAAACAAAAAACCACTTCTCTTCCCTCTCCAAAACTTCAATTTTTTTCAAGACAGATATGTAATAAGACTGCAAATCATTATTTGTGCTTTTGCAAAGGAAAAAGTCTGAGATTAGAGGGAACTATTCACATGGAGCAACTTTAACTTTTTTATTTGGATATTTATAAGGCACTTATGAAAATGTTTTTCAAATCTGTCTCCTATGCTAGTAGAGATTTGGATCAATTCAGGAATGGATATAGCTGAGAAACCATTTCTGATGAATGCTAATCGACATTAGGAATGTTAATGTACAGCTCAGCCCCTCCCTCAGTGTAACATATCACAGAATTATATTGAAAAGCCACCTCCAGCATTTGAACTGCCTGGCACTCTACCAAAGCTCTTGAAGCTTCAGTAAGAAGATACAAATTTGCATGAGTATTGTTTCTGTTATGCTGCAGGCATCCACAGTACTTACTTTGGTATCAGATGGTTGCAAAAAAACGTCATTACTTCTAATACCGATACACTTGATCACTTAAAATAAAACTTGATGAGTAACTGTGTTTTTTTCTTTTTTTTTCTTTTTTCTTTTTTTTTTTTTTTTTGCTTTATGCAATCCAGAACTTAAGTAAAATCAGACCATGATGTCTGCAAGTAGTGATGCCTCTTGCTTTTTCACTTCTGGAAGTTGAAGGAAGCTGTTTTTATCACTCTGTGAGGACTTGATAAAATCTTATTTAACAGTGTTTTATGGTATTGTGTATCCTCTTAGGAAGGAGAGATAACTGGGGAACAGGAAGGGGAATCTATGCCTGAACAACATCTTTGTGCAGCTATCTTCTTTCAAAGAGAGATTGTGGTGGCACTAAGGGAAGAAAAAAAGAATTGCATCATCTTTCCTTCTGGGTCCTTGTGTTGTACTAGTAATGGCCAACAGGCATAACTGATGGGATGCACCTTGGAGTCTTACCCGTCTGACCCAACACCGACGTTGTCAGGAGGAGTTTCTGAAGCTCTGTTGCTACTTTGCAACTGCTGGTGCCTTGAAAAGGTCTGACTGGAGTCTCTTCCTCACTGAGTGTGAGCTCTTAATTCACTTCAGCTAAGTTTTTCTGGCAGGAACTTTTGGTTTCTTCTGTGTGTAATAAGTTTACTTACAGCAAGCTTGTTTAGTGGATCTCCTTTCCTCAGGGGAATGTGTTGTAGTGAAATACTGCAGGTGTTTACTAAAGTGGCTTGAAAGCTTCCCTCTACTCCCATTTTCTGCCTCTCCCTAGGGTATAAATGAAGCAGTTGCCTCCCCAGAAATGGCATTTCCCACAGAACCCACTACTACTAGGTTAATTCTATAAAAAATATATCTTCCCTTCCTGTCCCATTCTAGCTAATTATCTTAGGCTATGTTATATCTATGGAGCTAACATCGAGCTTGTTAGACCAGTGGGGTTAAAATGAGTGTTCTGGTCAGTCTGTTACAGGTGACAATACAGAAGCTAGGGAACCTATTAAGAAAAAAAAAAGGTGGATCTTTGTCATGTTTTGATATAGTTTTCAAGGAAAGAAATCTCAAGGTGTTCTTCTTGTCTGTTCTTGCATGCTTTCTTTTCAACCTTTAAAGCACTCTTCGAAATCTGACCAGCAACTGTGATATACAGATCTGGGATGTGCTGCTTGGTATAGTGGTTATTCATTTGGTTAATAGATAACTGTAGTTAATGTAGTTGGTGCTGGTAGGGGCACTCTGCTGGTTCTTCTCCCTGTGGTGTTTACCGCTGTGAAGGAGCAGTAGTTCAGAAGATGTCCAACTTTAAGTTGCGATGTGAAAGCCAGATACCTTGTAATAAATTGTCTTGAAGTAACTGTTTAAGACAACAGATAACTTGGCACATTTCTCAAATGCTTTCCTGTTACAAATGCTGATCAGCCATTCTGTGGTTAATGCAAGACTTGCTGTTCTTTCGTGTGTCTGTGCCTCTTGCACATGATTAACTAGTCCTCAGAACCTCTTTTTCTACATACATTTGTAGCATAACGCTGTAAATGGGTTGAGGCAACTGTGTCTGCTGGAGCCAGCACAGATCCTTACAGAATAGTTCGTGGAAAAGTGCATTTTTCCTCCCTTCTGACTGTAAGTGAGGAGGTGTCATTGTTCTACAAAGTGATGCAAACTCTAAGCATGTCTATTTCTCTTGTAAATTTTCATAAATGCCTTTAGATATTTGCATTTCACAGTGTTTCATCAGACTGGGTGTCAGCGATAAGGAAGGCAGAACAAACATGGAATGGAGCTCATGGTTGGCTCTGCTTAGGTGCCGTGGTCACACTGACTCTTTTCAACCTAAAGCACTGAAGTATTTGACCAAAACTTATGCCACACCTTTGGAATGAATATACTGGTGTTTGGAGCTACCTTGTGGTCAAGATTTTCTAGAAAGAGGAAAGAAGATGGGTGCCCAAGAAGCCTGTGGTGTAGTCAGGCAAGCGCTACTCAAATTTCCTTCAGTTAAATCTCTTTAATCTTGGACAAGTGCTCCATCATTGGGCAATAGCAGCAGCTTTTGTATAGGCAGCCCGAAGACTGATTTGTCCTGAGTTCATTTCTGTGGAGCAGCTTGTGTCCTGCACCCCCCATATTTTAGCAGCTGAATGGAAATGCATTTTTAAGGCTGTAAAGCTAGAGATTGCGTCATTCCTCAGAAGATCACTTTCCAGATAAGACCCTTGAGCCTTCTCCAGCTATTTTGTCCACATGGTAGTCAGTGGTGCAAGGAATGCCTTGGAGAGGGCTTTGGACTCCATCTGTTTGGATATATCAGCTTAGCAGCAAATTGCCTTTGCAGGTTCCACAGGCTCTGTGGCTCTGCCATATTACTTGTATCCTCCATCAGCCTTGAGTGTTTATAGTATCAACAGCTGACCTCTTGGGCAGGAAGGGAAGCTTCCTTTTTGCGTGGGCATTCCTAGTTTTTCTGTGGCCGACCATGTTGAGGCTGAATTTTTGGGGGTTTGTTTTGTTTTGTTTGCTTGGTTATTGGTTTGTTTTTTATCCTTGTGGTATAATATTCACTCAGAGAGGGGAAACATCTTGAGTACAGGACGTTGCGCTTCATGGGTGTTGAGTACAGCGTGCTTTCAGGTTTGTCTTCTCGGGCAAGCCTGCGACCGTGTGCCTCATGAGAAGCCCTCTGCCGTGCCTGTGTGCTGCACACCGCGCTGCTGATGGTGCTGCTGCACGAGCGCTCAACGGCCGCAGCTGAACTGCGCTCCTCTGAGCCCTGAGGTGCTCTTCGCACTGCCAGCGAGCTGCAGGCAGCCCCACAGGCTTTGCAGCCTGACAGGCAAAGGCAGGGGAGCAACCTGGGACAGGCATGCAGAAACGTGGGGTTGCAGGTTAGCTCTGATGTTTGCCATTAGCTGCTGGTTCCTTTCCTTTCCCCAGTTGAAGAGGAACGTGTAAAGGCTCGTGACAGTGTCTGTACGACTGATAAATGGAGCCTTTATCTTCTCTCCATAGTCTCCTACGCTGCTTAACCAGAAGTCGGCTGTAGGCAGGGCGGCTAATTCCTGAAGTAAGGACAGGCAGAAGGGGCGCAGCTTATACTGAGGTCTAAAACATCTAGGAGAGGAATTTTACAGCTAATGATAGGTGAATTTGGGGAAACTGACAGTAAGCCAAGCAATAGTTGATATTTAGGCTACTGAGCTACTGAAATCTAAGTCTGAAATAGCTGAAGTATTCAGGGGTTCCGTCAAGGATTTTTCATAGCAGGGGTAGAGGTTTGAGGCTGAAAAGGAAAAAAGATGTAAGATTTGCCTGTGTCCTGGTACTTGAGTTGCCTTTGACTTCATCTCCTCCTGCAAACCGTGTTTGGATGGAAGATAATGGATGCCTCTTTTTGAGAGGCAGTGTCCTGTGGGGTGGTTCACAGGCACACTGGGAGTTTCACCTGATGTCTGAGCATAGTCAATGAAACACAGACCAGAATACACCCTTGCCACTCATCAGAATAAAGCTTTTGCTAATGTTTATCACACTATAGTGCTGAAATTAAACAATTTCTTCTTCAGGTAATTTGGAGAGTAAATATACCAAGCAGCAGTATGTATGGGTTTTTTTCTCTTCTTTTTTCTTTTTGTTTGCTTTTTTTCTGTCAGATATTGACTTTTGCCTGTTAAGACCCATGTTCAGTTCTAAATTCTAGAAACAGTATTAAGGGAGCTTTCAGGTACATTTCTCTTTTTCTAAGTAGCGATTTTACTAAATAGAGCATTTTCTGTATTCCTCTTCTGTTTCTGTTTTCAGGGCAAGGCATTTCAGAGAGAGCATCAAATTTATCCATGAATGTCGGCTTACAGGTGAAGGCTGTCTAGTTCATTGGTATGTATATCACTTCCTAAAAAGAACCCGTGTAAGGGTTTCTGTGTCTTTATTTGGATGTTCACCATCTTAATGATAAGTCAGTGTTCATCTAAATTTTATAGCAAAATCCTTTTGGACTGAAATGTTTCCTTTATATTTGAAGAGCCTCAAAAACTTAAAAGTACTATTAGAGCCTCATTTTTGAGTCACTGGACTGGGAAGACATAGAGAACCTAAGGAATTCTTGATCTTCTCTCTAATTAGATCTTTTGATAAGTCTTTTAAAATTCTCTCTGACTAGAGAGATCTTTCTTATTTTCCATTACTGTTAATCACTGTCTTTTCAAAGATGGTTCTCGTAATCATAATCCTAATGATCAGTTTAGATCAGTTCCTTTAACGGCTATTTCAGGGACTTCAGAATTGTTATTTTTTTTCTTCTGAACAGTTTCTTTAATGCTTTGAACTGCTGAAGCATTGAAATGTTACAGTTTTTATAGTAAGTCTCTGACTAGCAAGATGCTTCTGGGACCTTAAAGCATAAAAAAGGAAAGCCCACTCTTTTTCTTTTTTCTATTTTTTTCTTCCTTGCCCTTTGCTATTGGCTGTAGTCCTTGTGCTGTATGTCCAAGTGACATATCTGAATCTTTATGTAGAGTCAGAGTCATCTCATGATTTGAACACTGAGCTTGTGTGCAGGCCCGTAGCAGGAATCCTCAGTTTGTTACTGACTCATGACAGGGCTCTGGACGAGTCATTTAGCCAGTCTGCTGAAGATAGATAGGTAAAACGGGGATAATTTGTCTGAGTCTTGGGAGCATTTTTCAGAAGTCTTTTTATATTTCTTCAGCATTGCAGAGGCATAAAATGTTCTGTAAATGCCAAGGGAAGGTATATCTGATACCAGTGTATTCCAAACACATTATTTCCACTCATAATAGCTACAGCTGGATTTTTTTTTGTGTATTTGTATGTTTAGGACAGTCAAACGAATGGTTCTTACTTTATCCCACAGTGTCAGGTGATGAAATTGGAGTCTGGAGAGCTGAAATTGCACAGTGCACAGACCATAGAAAGAGGAAAAGAACTCAAACATCCAGAGTACTGTACTTTAAGAATACATTGAAAGTTCATTTCAACCCTATGGAACTGGAGGTGAAATTCATGGTGATGAAGGATACAATCTTATTGCTGTCATGTGTATAGGCAAAAAAATGGGAGTGTTATTTCTAGCTTAGTAAAAAAACAAATCTAATTTAGAACGTGTGCTGCCCTCCACTCCTGTGAAGACTTGCTGCTTTTTCCTTCCTTACCAGTCTTATATGAGTTAACATTCAGAATCCACTTTCTTGGTCTTGTACATTTATGAAATGTACATATGAAAATACAGTAGCAAAATCCACTTCAACATGAATATAGTAATACCTCTGCATGATGGTAAGTAGCACAGCAGCCTGCTGTGGTGTTAGAAAGTGATGCTCTTAACTTCAGTTGAAGCAGCGTTGTGCTTCATCTATTTATTGCACCTTCTTTATTCATGCAGCCTTGCAGGTGTCTCCAGGAGCGTAACGTTGGTCGTTGCCTACATCATGACCATCACAGACTTTGGTTGGGAAGATGCACTGTCTGTTGTCCGAGCAGCGAGGTCCTGTGCGAATCCTAACATGGGCTTCCAGAGGCAGTTACAGGAGTTCGAAAAACACGAAGTTAATCAGGTAAACGAATGACAAACCGAAGAACTGTGAAATGCAATCCCAAGGCAGTTCAAGGGTTGCTTTTCATGATCCTGAGCGGTCTGCGTAGCCTTTCTTTGTTCCGAGGGAATGGTTTCTTGGGTAAGCCTGCTCCACTGGCGAGGTACAGCTGGCCCTGAAGATGGCAGGAATGCTGGAGGGGAGAAAAGTCAAATCACAACAGCCAAGCACACCTCCCTCTCTTCCTCTCTGCTCTCAATTCAGTGAGTCCCTCATGTGGGCTGAAGACATAATGCATAAAAGGCTGAAACATTCAGAAGGGTAAAAAGTGAAGAATGATTAGTGCAGAATGAAGCAGCAAGACTAACCTACAAGTAAGAATTACATAAAAATATTTTTTCCCTGCATCCACTCGGAATAGTAAGCAAGAAAGAAATGATTTGTGGGCCATAATCAGAAACCCTTGCTGTCCAGGAGTTAAGCTAGGTTCTAATTACATTCTCCCTGCCGGTATCTTCTTTGGCTGTGTCCTTAGTAAATATTTTGTTGCATAAGGCAGTCTCAGGTCTGGCTCTTTTTTCCTGGTCTTTAACAGCTTTTTAGGGCTGTGAAGACCGAGGGACCAATGATAAGGCTGTAAAGGGGTTTTCTAACATAACTGGAAGTAACTAGGCACCCACAGGGAGCAGATCTTCTATGGAGGATGGTTCTTTTGTGGGGAAACTTTTTTATTTTAACTTCCTAATCTGTATGTCCCCTCTATTTTTCCATTGCTCAACATGCTATTGTTTTTTTGGCTTTCCTGGATTCTATTTACTAAGAAAACAACAGCAATAACAGAAGAACAGAATCTGGAAAGCAAAATACATAAGTGAATCAAAAAAAAATTTTTGCCTGTATTCCTGCTGCAGAAAACTCCAAGCTCCAAGCTTTGCATGATGCAGTTGTTGACTAAATTTTTTTTTAAATGCTTAACTGAATGTTTCCTGGATCGTTTGGAACTGGTGTAAATTGGGGAGTAACTGATTTTAAGAGACAGAAGTCAGAGGGGGACTTTCCAGACTTGTCTCCTTCCTCCCTTACAGTCATTTCTATTCTAATTGGTCTGGGCAAACTGCAATGACAATTAAGGCTATATGCAAATAGCCTGATAAAGACAGTAACGTCTCTTTTTTTTTTTTTATCCACGTTGGAGGGGCATTCTGCTTCGTGCACTGAGGGGGAGGCAGTAGTTGCAAAAAGAAATATCCACCTGTGGTCACTGGCTGGGCTGTAATTTCCTACTGTCTCTTAATAACAACCACATCCTTAGCAGGTGTCCGTTTGCACACCTGATTTCAGTGGAATTGTGCCACCTGCCAAGGGCATGAACTTTTTCTGATTGCAGCACCACCGGTGTTTTGCTATGCCTGCATAGTATGGCACCTCTAGGGCATTTCTGGAATGAGGTCCCATAGATTTTGATCTCACAGGGAGGGGTTTAGTTCATACAGTCCTAACCTGGTTTGCAGCAGACCCAGAGTTCCATGTGGCAGCCTGAGGCTTCGAATTTGACTTATGACCTTACAGTCTTTTATGGATGGGGGAGGAAGTAACTATGCAGAGATTTTGTCTCCCAGTGTCCCTATAAATGATCTTTATGGATTGAATTATCCATAATAAGCCCCAAAGCTGTGGAAGGTGAGGCTAGAAATATTATCACAAAATGATAATACCCCTGATAAAGAACAGTTGAGGGTCTGTGTCTACTTGCTTCTCCTGCAGAGAAGAGCAATAAGATTGTCAGAAGTAGGTAGATGGACTAAAATTCTTCAGATGACAAAGAAATGATGGAGAAAAGTGATAAAGGTCTAAACAGTTGAGTAGAATAAACAAGGTGAGCAGGTGTGGTTTCCACTCTTCCCCATAATGTGACATAGAACTGTCAAGTGATGGTTCCTCTAAAAAAAGGAGGTGCATATTTAATGCCATATGTAGTTCAACTGCAAAGCTTGGTGGTATCCAGGCATCTTATGGCAAAAAAATAGGGATTCAGAAAGTGATCCCATGGCAGAAAAATCTATTCATTGCTATGAAACACAAGGATACTGATTCAGCCTCCAAAAATGCTTGAGCTGAAAGTTACTGGAACTTGGGACCACAAACTTCTCAGTATGCTTGCCCTACCACTGCATTTCCTCCTAGACATTACTTCAGATAGACCTGGTACAGCTGTTATCATATTCAGTCATTCATATCAATAACATGTAGGGTCTTACCCTGTAGCTTTTAAAGCTCATGGCCTCTTTCCTCCAAAGGTTACCTTTCCCAATATCTACAGTGCAGTTTTTGCTACTGGTCTTACTGCTTCAGGAGGGAACAGCAATATGAGTGGTTGCTTTCATGATCCTCATCCTTCTGAAGATCTTGCATCCTATTGTGACTTGGACAAATTGCCTGATTGCAGGAGCTTGCAGCACTTACACAACTCATTTGTAGGTGGAACTGCAAATGGAGAAGGGCGCTCTTAAGTCTAAGCTGTCCTTGTCCAGTGGGTGTTCCTTACCAGCTTACTTATTCCTTACTCCAACCAGCCATGATCTTTTTCAAGCATGCCTTGTTAGGGAAGTAGATATCTCAGTGGCGCTGTGTTCCTGTGCCAACATATTCTCTACTGCTACTGAAGGACATAAGAAACTTGGAGTGTTTTTTGTTAACTTGGTTTTGTTCTTATGGGTCCTTGAGTAGGATCTCTGTAGGACAGGAGGGAGAATTATTTCTGCATCAATCTCATGCTGTTATTTCATCATGTCATATCTGTATGTTCAATTTCTCCAGTTCAGGCAGTGGCTGAAACAAGAATACGGTGAAAATTCCTGTCAGGATCTGCAAGAAGCCAAAAATCTTCTGAGCAAATACAAAGAGCAGGCAGAGTTGCAGCAGAGTACCGGGGGAAGACAGTGGAATAACAACTTCTCATCTGTGCCATCTCTCTCATACAGCAACTACACAACAGAGACCTAATCATAAAAATTTAAATATCTTTTTTTTTTTTTCCTTCGACCTGTTGAAAAACATCTCGCCATCCTACCTTCAAGACTCCCAGCAGTAATCATGCAAACAGTCAATTTGTAGAAAGCTTCTTGTTGACAATACTACATTATATGTGTGTGTATGAGTGCATTTGACACAGTTTTATAGTTTGGACAGCATCAAGCTCTATGTGTGCTCAGAAACATGATCAGGTTCCTGAGGCTGAGTCAGTCTGTCAGCCACAGCTATTATCCCCTTATGCCCATGTAGCTTGGCATTTGCCATGAGATTAGCTCAGCTCCTTTTGTTGCAGGCTAGCAAAGGGCTCTGAGAAATGAGCTCTGGTGACTCAAGCCATAGCAGTTTGACATTCCTACCCCATTCATGAAGATGCTGTTGTGCCTGAAGAAAGGAGTCTGAGTCTGTGCCTCTGCTGCTCCAGTTCAGTGTCCGTTGGCAAATAATGCCATGAAGATGGGCTTGTACCTGAATGCTGAGCTCTGAGCTGGAGCAGGTGAGATACGGGTGCGTGTCCCTTTCTATCAACAGCAGCAGCTAGGGGAGAAGTGGGACAGACAGCTCTGAGTAATAACATCTCCAACTGCCACAGTTGTACTTGCTTCAGTGCACGTGAGACGGAGCTGTTGTAGAACAGGCACAGACGGAGAGCACTGAGACTGTTAGCACAGCTCAGCTGGTGTGCACTGATTTAAGCCCTGGCCGCTTGGTTGTGCACCTGGACTCCCAACAGAAACTCCCCTGGAGAGGAGTTTCTCAGGCTTCCAGTGCCGCTGAGCAGCATTCCCTGTGGAACACGTGCCTCTTCAACACACACCTGTGTGCACTGGATAACATGTCTCCAAAGAGTGGGCTGGGTGTGAGTGCGAGCACCTGTTTCTTTGCTTGTGGTTTGCTCTTTGACTTTAGCTACCTCAAAAATGCTGTTCTTGTCATTGTGGTTGTAAATGCAACCTTGAAAATTGCCTTGTGTAATCTTAATTTCACTCTGAGTGAAGTGTGTGTATGTGTGAGAGAGAGAGAGGCTCTTTGTGTGTGTGTGCACATGTATGTTTCACATATGTCTATGTTTGAGAAGTTTATTGCTTCCTTTTAAAACTATCCATATTTCTCACTAGTTTAAAAATTCAGATGTTTGAGTTTAACTTCCTGCTATTTTAGAACCACTATATGTTTTGCTGTGGTCAGATTTATAGCAATTCATTTGTAGAATGTATTTTAAAGTAGGGGCCATACTCTGCTGTTGTTAACGTGTTGTATGTCTGGAATGGAGCCATTGAGTGACTTAAATGTATTATGCTTCAAAGACTGTAGCTTCAAATTAGAGATTCTGGGAAGTGTGATGATTTCTGATGGGGTAATGGAGGGTAGTGTTAATGCCACAGTCTTGGTCTCTTGTCTTTGACTCTGAAGAGTTTATTTTTCTTGAAACTTCAAAAAAATCCCAAACAGCCATATTAATAAATAATTTAAAAAAAACTTTTTAAATATATGGTGTATATAGTGCTAAAAACTGAGTATTGAGACTGTGAGTCAGTCAACACACTAAATAGACTGTTGTCATCTCTGTCAGTACCATTGGTACTCTGACCTTCCACTCTTTTACTAAATTCCTCTTGTGATTTTTTGTTTCTCTTTTTCCCATCCTCACTTTGAATGACATTGAATTTTTTGAATGTGAGTGAGGCTTTTCAGGTCAAATAAGCCTCAGCCTTGTTAAAAATCTTCCAAATATTTTATCTGATTCCCAGCCGTATCGTAATTCTCATTGCACTAAGTGCATTCATTAAGTGTATTGAGCACTGTTGAGAGGAGGATAATTATGTATGTGTTGCAGTAAGAGATGCTATTGGGCTTGGGAAAGACCCTGGAAGTTACTTGGTGTTTGTTCCCAAGCTCATAGCTCGATGAATCGCTGCCTGCTTGGGGCATTCAGCAGACATGCTCTGTGTCTCTTCAGTGAGAGAAGTATTTGCCTGCTTCTCCCCCACCCCCTTTCTCTTTTTCCTCTCAAAGATGCTGGTCTGCAGATAATGGGCTGCTGAGGAGTTTCAGCAGAGCCGTGCCCAAACTGGCAGTGCCCTCTGTGTTCTGTGAGAGGGTCACAAGCTTTTGTGGACACAGTAGAAAATATTTTTTTCGGTAACAGGGTCTGACACATGGATTCAGCATCCTGTGTCATCAGGTTCAGGATGCTGGTCTCTTCGTTCAGCTCTCTCCTTGGAACAGGATCCACGCTGCAATTTCAGCCCATGCCCTGAAGGATGGGATTCTGCCAAGGCGCTTGTAGGTATCAGTCAGACCATTCTGTCGCTGGCTGATGATAGGTAGGTAGTCCGTAACGTTTTTGTCAGTCCTCTTCTGTCCTTGCGGTAGTAAAATTGTGAGTGCTGATAAGTTGGCAATTATTTTTCTTTTCCATTCTGGCAAGTACAAGACGGAACAGGAGGCATCTGTTAATGTTCACGTGTCTAGGATTATTCTCTGATGGATTTTTATTTTTAATAGTTAGAGAATCCCCAAAGAGTCATTCCCAGGAACAGGCTTTAAGGCTATACGGCCACATCAACAACATGCGTTATGCTGCAACTGGAGAGCAGATACAGGGTAAGCCAGGAAGACAGAGGGGTGCCGTGTTGTTAGCGAGTAGAAGCACTTCTCCCTTAAAAGACAAGAGAAGGTATTTTCTGCAGTCACTTGCTCCCTGATCTCATTTAGTTGGCTATATATATTTGAGAGTGGTAAAAGAGCAACAGCTTGCTAAGAAAACTTGCATCTGGTTTTGTCTGTGTAGGGAGCAGGAAAGTAGAGGTTACTCCTTTAGCACCTTAAGCTGCAGAAGAAACAGCATCTACAGCCCTCACCTTGGTTTCCTAGAAAAGGAGAGGAGCCACCATTGCCCAAGAACATGACATGGTCTGTCTTCCAACCAGCCTTTCAGTGGCAGTCTGTAGGACTTTAGGGATATCTGGAAAATGACTGGACCCCAATCCACATTAGTAGTTGGCGTATATAGTGTAGACAATGTATTCAGTTATTTTGTGTTTCTGTACTTCAAAACACTGTCCTCATTTTGATGTCCACTGGAAAATGTATAAAATTTATAATACCTTACTGGATATCCAGATCTGAAATGTATAAGAATTTTTTGTAAACTTGATATCCATGTGTGATTATAGGCAAATGCTTTAGTGTTATTCTATGTAGGTAATGGGTAAATGCATTAGTATTTATTACCCTCATTTTTAACCTGGAAAGAGTTGCTTCCTCACATTTTGTGGTTGATAGGGAAGATATGGCAAATCATATCTTTTTTAAATAAAAAAAGAGTAATAACATTGGTTGCTTCAATGGTCACTGTCTAAAAAAGTCAGTGAAAAATTATAGCACTTCAGCTAGTTAAAAACTAAATCTGGTAAGCTTCTTGATTCTCTGTCTTCCTCTTCCTGGGCATCCTAGAGAGGCCCTGAGTGCTTTTTCCAAATGTTTGTATTTAATACATTCTATAATTTTTTTATAAATAAAAATAAATGTTAGCATCTGATCTGCTTGTGTGTTTTCTTGAAATAAATATTTTACATCTAAAAGGCTTCTATATCCCCTATTTGCACCCAGCAGGCACAGTAAGAGCATAACACTAAACCATTTTGATACTTAGACATTTTTTTCTCCTGTACATCGATGTCTTGAGACTTCCTCTCTCCATCCAGTTCTTCCAGGTGAGTTCAGGACTCTTCAGTGGAAGCATCTTCTGATGGTAGTCCTATAATAGCTTGTTACCTGTTGCTCTTTCTTACTCATTGTTGCTGGTCCACCGTTACTGCAGAGTAAGTACTTCTGCCAGATAACTTTTTCTTCTGAAATACCTTCTTCTTCATAGGAAACCATTGTTTCAGGTCTTAAACCAACTAAAACTGACAGTGAGTTGCAGGCTGCAAAGACTCTAGCCTTGCACTCATGGCTCATCCCACTAAACAGATGTAAGAGGTGGCAGAACATACTTCCTGGGCAAAAAGTTTAAACCCTTTTTGTGTAAGAGGGGAAAAAGCCCTGTTTAAATTCCCACAGCGAACAAAGTCCATTTCTGGTTTGCCAGAATTACCCTCTTACGAGATGTAGTGTCTTTCAAACAATAAATAAAGAAACCTGAAAGTATGATCTGTCATGCCAAAGCAGCCAAAACTCATGACTGTTACAGTCATTGCTGAAGGCTGTGCTGTGTTATTGCTGTGGGATTCCCTCATCATGAAGACAACATCAGATGTTCATGCACGATGGTTTCTGGGTCTTCGTCCCTGCTCTCCCCTGCGTGTAGGTTTATAGACAGCTGGAAAGGCACGGATGCGTTCCAAGAAATCTGTGAGAACTAAGTATGAGGAAAAATCCACTAGAGTAAAAGGTTAGGGGTCAGTGGATAGCTTTCACTGGGCTAGTGGATACACCTCTTTCTATATTACGTTCATGCCTTCATCTCCTTCTGTGCAACTGAAGTGTTTTTGATTTTTATTGATGTGTATTTTTCAGCCCCCTGCGGTTCTTACAGAAAGGCTTTGCGCGACAGCCTGTTACGTGAGGCTTGAGTTAGTGGCATAGTTGCCCAGCTTCTCCCATTATTTCTAGTAATGTCTTAGCTATATAGTCTGTAGCACTGACAAGACAGAAAACATGTGAAAATATTGTCAGTCTATTTTGAATTATAAAAAGCTTTTTAAGCACCTCCCTTTTAAGGAATAATAGCAGCTTCCCAATGAATAATACATTGGTTTTATCTTCTTTCCAATTGAATAGCACATTTCAAGGGCAATTTTTATCTAAACCAGATGTGAAAAAATGTGTTGCACCTCTGGTTGCTGTATTATTGCTCCCAACTCTCTCATTGCAGTCGATATTGTGTGTAATTATCGTGTCTTCTGAAACACGACCGTTCTGACTTGCCTCTTGTAATGCTGTCCCACCATGCGAAAAAGGAAGGAAACTAAAGGGCAAAAACAGTTGTCCCAAAACGTGCTCGTAGTCTGATCAAGTGTTTGGACTTCACCAGGAAGTCCTGCAGAAGCGTCCTTAGGCTTCCTTGAGATGATCGTACTAATGGTGGACCTACGCTGGTGGCTCTAGAAAATACTAGCACGAGGAAGGTGTTCGTGCCTCTCGCATGTGTTTCTGTAGAAACCCCCAGAGACATAAAGCATGCAGCAGAAGCAGTCAGCTATTTTCACGCTTCTTTCTCAGCAGAACTTTAAATGTGGCTCTAGTTTACCACATGACCCGTCTCCCCCATTTATCTATTTCATTGCTACGTTTAGTAGCTGTCCAGTATTTCTCTTCTGCCCTCTCCCAGGAGACAAGTTCTTGTTCGTACATGCCAAAACATATGCCAGCTTAGGTTTGCTTTTGTTCTAGTGAATTATGCAAAATAAAGTTTACCAAAAGTGGGTAGCTTTTGATTAGCAAGATGACCTCCTGTAGTTTCCAAGTAGTTTTTAGTGTAGTTATTAGAAGTAGGCATCTAATAAAGCGTAAGCAGGTGCCTGGTTGCTACTGAAATACTGCACAGTTCTGTATTTGTGGGAGGCTAAATTCTACTCAAGCACATCTGCAATAAACTGGGGGTAAAATTAATTAGCAAGCAGCCTCAGAAGATGGGATTTTCAGCCTGACTTGCAGACTTGCACCCCGTTTTCATTTTAGGTGAGGCAATAATTTTTGAAAGCTTGTAAGTAATAGAAAACTCTGCTGTTAATTTGGCAAGAGGGTATGTTGGGAGATGCCACAAGTATGGCTGTGTTTCTGTGTGCTCATGGTGTGTTTTCACAGAGGGTTGCCTTCTGGAAGTCTTCACAAGTAAAGCTACAGCAGGTCACTTTACCAACAAAACTGCTTATGTAATTCCTGAAAATCCCCCTCAAGATGGATTCTCTGGTTGCTGTGCAAGCTTTGACAAAATCTTCAAGTTTTAAAGATGAGATTCTTATATTCTAAAGTAGCTCATTTGCATGAAAATGTCCGTTTTGTTGTAGGACTCTTATTAAAGTCGATAAAGATCTCCATCTGGAAGATGTGGTTTGTCATGCAACGACTTGTGTCTTCTGAGTAGGGCCTCATTTTTGCAGAAATCTGTATTCTGGATTTATTGGCAAGACGCTGAATGTGCTTGTGTTGCACACAGGTGAACTAGTTAGGCTTTTGCTGATCAGCACTGCCTCAACAGAAAATGGCCAGAAAGAAAATGGCTCTTCTGTTTGAGGCTACCAAAAATCTTCTGGATTTCTGAAAATCTTGGGAGCTATACAAGCATTTCTCAATCTTTTCTCAGCTAAAAGTTACTCTTGGTAATTAGTTTGGAGAAAGAGCAGGAAGAATTGTGTCACAATACACAATGCATCAAGATATATTGCAGTAATGTACTAGTTCACTGCAAGTATACTCTGGACTTTGACATGAATAAGATCACACAAGTGTCTGCAAAGCAGTAAAACAGTCTGAAAAAGGTCAATAGTCCTCTTGGACGCAAAAGTCCTGTGATTCTGCCCCATAAAGAAGACATGCTGAGAGGCCATCACCTTTGCCCAGACTGTAAAATACAGGATTGAGGGGCATTTGGGAAGCTGTTCCTGCACCTCCCATGATCTGTTGTGCAAGTGGGCAAGTCGCTTCATTTCTGTCTCACTTCATTCCCTCAGTGGAGTGGGGAAGAAGGAAGTACAGTTCTGTGCAACCCACTGCAGAAAAGCACTGCAACAGAGTTGGCAGTTTATTGTTAATCTCTGCTCTAGATCTGAGAAGTGTTTAAGTATCTTGGCAATTAAGAGATTCTGAAGCAGGACATGGAGCTATGATGGTTTCTTGCTAATTCATAGCACCTCAGAGCACACCCATCAGCGAATTAAAAATTGAAAATGAATCTACACTATTTCCCATTCCTTGGATGTATGACTATAACACTAGAAAGAAAAAAATAAATTGTCCTGGACTTGTTCCAGGAAGAAAGCACATATGGGGAGTGTATCTAATAAAAGCTGTTCTGGTGGATGAAATTGGAGGATGAACAAAAATAGTGCATCCTTGGCTGGGGTGCTGCTGCTGCTTTTGGATGGTTTCATGGAAGACACGAATTTGATTCATTTCCAAAGGCGACTTGGAAACTCCAAGCAGCAGAGAAAGGGACTCCCCCTTGGCTTAACCGTTTTCCTCTGAATGTGTTGCACTTGCGTGAAATGTGGTCAGCACCACGTCTCAGTTCATCTCTGGGAGAAGGTCACTGCATAGGGACTGACCCTCTGTTCCTACGTTCAAGCGATTTGAGAGCACCAGGATCGTCAAGAGGACCTGGTACGCTTTCAGTGTGGGCACCTCAGTTAACAAGGAAAACTAACTCGGAAGCAGAGCAGATCCCACTGCGCTCCAGAAGCCTCTCTCTTCCTATGCATGGCCAAGGGCTCCGCAGTCTCCTGGTCACTTCCAGCATTAAGCTAGGAGATTAGGACTGACCAAGTCCCCTAAACTTCCTTTCCTGCAGGACTGAATGAAGATGGTAGCTGAACTCTGTGCTGTTCATTAATTCAATAATTAATTAATGTTTAATCCATTTTTAATTTAAGATGCATGTATGAGGATGATTGGAAATTAAGTGATGCTTTACCTAGGAAAAACCCGTTTGACATTTGGGTTGTAAATAGTCAAGGCAAACATGAGGAGAGCAAGATTTGGCAAAAATTCGGATATCAGTTTGTTAGCTCTGATGGGAAACTATAATGGGGAGGAAGAGACAGTAACCCGTGAATAAATCCACACAGCTCATTTAAAAATACCTCCTTTTTTGTGGCTTTGGTTACAAGAACACTTTGTGGGCAGAAGAAGAAAGGCATTAGTAGTTGTTTGGTTAAACAAGCTGTATTCTAATTTCACATTTTATGAAGTCCTGTGAACCTCTGAGCCACAGAATTTCCACCAGTGTGTCAGGACGGGGGGAGGGATAGAGAGGGGAACCAATGGGCAATTAAAACTTTAAGCAAGAAGTTGCAATTGAAAGAAGAAGGAGCTTCAGTAACTAGTGCTAGACACCGCAGTTAAGGGGTACATGCATTAGAGAAGGGATGGGATAACACACTGTCAATGCCATTTCAATAGAAGCTGTCAAAATTGCGCTTGAAGGAAATATTCGGTAATAAAATTGCCTATAACACCTTTCAGAAAACCATAAAAAACATGGTTTTGTTTCCATCGCCTAGGATAGAGGCAGCGCAGCCTGTCTATACGTCCAGCTGTCCCTCTGCTTCAGCACACGGCGCTCCGGGTGCGCAGAGGGCTCGCTCCTCGGCTGCTGCAAGGGACAGCCGCGCAGAGCCAGGACGGGTCCGAGCTAGCGGCCTCCCCAGCTCAGAGGGACCTGAGCACCGGCCCACGGCACTGGGTCCCTGGCAGGCGGGATGAGCCAAACCCAGGTAAGCGGGAGCTGCCTGAGTGCTGGTGGTGTTAACAGTGGAGATGATCAGCTCGGGGGAAGCTTTGGGCATGGGGTGCAATCCTAAGATAAGCCTGTAGCATGTGTTTTCTGTAGTCTTGAATGCTTTGGGCAGTTTTGGTTTTAGCTACCCTGTAGAGGAGGGGGATCAATATTCTTATGCTGTCCCATATTGGCCAGCTTTAGGAAGCAGGCGTTTCATATCTCAGGACAATTTTTATCAACCTCTGCAGATGGGAAGTCATGCCTGGAGGGAAGGTTGTAGCAATCAGAAAAAGGAAGACCTCTATTATGGCATGCCTTCCCTTTCACATGGCAGCAGCACTTACTTAGGTGTGAGAAGATTTTGTAAGAAAGATTGCATCCTAGAGAGGCTACTGATTCTAAGGTTTCAAAAGAGTTTTCCGCAAGACAGCGTGTTTAAAATCCTCCTAGTGTTTGATGGCCTGGGCAGCAAACAAGGCGGTCTGCTTGAGCTCAGCAGCTGCCCACTGTGGTTGTCTTTGAAACTCGCGTACAAAATGTAATGGAAAAGAAGAGATTACATAGTCATCGCCTGACGTACGATCGTTGTTAAATTTCTCCTTTTTCTGCACTATTTGAAAGCTCTACACCGATGACTCTGGGTTTCTGTCACTGCTGCTGTGCTGGACAGTCTCTGGGCAGGGCTGATAGGACCCTGAAGGTTGACAGTCGTGTTTGGGAACGAGATCTGAATGAGGCTTCCAGCGGGCTGTCTCAGTACAGCATCCCTCAAGGCAAGGGAATGGCATAAAGATGCTTTCAGGACTTTGATTTGGGTCGATTAGCTTCCCGATGCTTTATCTTTAGGGGAAAGCACAGCAATCAAATAGCTGCACCTGTGGGAATCATAAGGAAAATTTTGGAGGAACTGGAAGGAGCTGTGTGCATTTCTTGTGAAGGATGCCCTTAAGTGGAGTCAGGTTTTGGGTTGGGTTTTCTAAGAGCTGAAAAGTTGTAAATATTGCATGTAAACAAAAAGATGAAAGGAAAAGGACTCTTCTTCAAAAATGATATTGACTATTGTATCTTAATGTGCCAAAGAAAGATGAGGGTAAATATATGATAACTAACCAAGCTACTTATTTTAATTCCTTGTCCATCTTGGAAGTTTCTTTTTTTTTCCCCTACTGCAGACAGGTAGCACTGCTGCTTCTCCACCAACTGATTCATTCCTGCTGTGACAAGTAAGCACCTCTTCCTGGAGCTCTCCCAGTCCTCAGTAGCAGTGACTGTGTCTGACTCCCCTGTGTACAATGATCCCGAACATAACATTTGATCCTATCCCAAACATAACTTCTCTACAGTTTCCAAACTCTTTGCTAAGGGTAACAGATATACTACATGTTATACAGGTACTACACTGGGCTTTAGGCTAAAGTCTAGGGGATAGAGAACATCACTGAGGCTGTACCCAGTGACTGCCGTTACTACATAGCAGAAACAACAATATAGTGTCATCAGATACACGAAGTAATGATGAAAAAGTCCTTACCTGGAAGATTTCTTGGAAATTCAACTTTATTTAGAGCATTTGCCATTAAGGACCACTTCCAGTAAAGAATATTGTCCTATGCCCCTTTAAATATTTAATGTCTGTCCTTTTCAAAAGGTTTTCTAAAAAATATTGTTGCCATGCACCTGGGGAGGGGAGCCCCACTGATGCAAAGCACCTGAGAGAGGCAGAGTGCTATAGGCAGCACTGGGACCATTTGTTTCTGTGCATTAGTTTGCCCTGACCTGTAGACCAAAACCCCGGGCACCTTGCTCCTCCTGAAGTCAATGGGAAAGCTCCTCCTGCCTTCCCTGAGAGCAAGATCTGTGTTTAGCTTGTTGAGCAGCAGTTTGTTAAGGCCACCAAGTGGCCATTTCTGTCTTGTTTTCTCAAGGCAGTCCAAGAGCCACGCTGCAGAGCGCAGCACTGCCGTATCGGGAAAGGCTAGCAGCCAGTAGCAGAGAGTTAATATGATTTGTCCTTACATGAGACAAAATTACATCACTTCTCTTTTTCTAATTGTCCTGTCCTGACACAAAGAAATTTTCCCCTCTGCAAGGGAAAAAAAGTCTGTGAAAGCAAATGGTTAGTATTACTCTATGTGTTACTTTTTAGAGCAAACACTGACTGCTATTGGTATGCTTCTCAAGGACTAAGCACCATGGACCACTACAAGAGGCTTTGGAGGCCTCAATAAATGTGGTTGGGCTGAATATCCAGAGATGATAACGAAGAGGAGGGTTGCACTGTCCCGTGATGGGCAGCAGAACTAGCGTCAAGCTGCCTGTGCCCAGTTTCTCGCTCTAAGCACCAGCCTGTGGTGTCTCCCTGCTCCCTACTGCCAGAATTGCACTTACTATGAGAAACACAACAGGGAGGGGTTTTACTTTAACAGGCACTGTATCTTTTGGCCAGATCCACAGCAAAAGGAGAAAAAGAGTTACGTAACCAAATGAGTAATGTCAAGTGGGTGAGGGAAATTCTTGGTGTTTTCTAGCATGCATTGCTTTCAGTAGATGTGTATAGGGCTAATCTTGCATCACTGACAGTGTGAGAAACTTTATTTTGCTTCAGAAGAGAAGCATTTACCCACGTTAGCAAGTCATCCTTCAGAGTATCCTTCCTGCTCAGGTTAACCAAGAGTAGCCATGCGTGCAGAGATGTCTTTTTTTTCACCGTTAGAAGAGAGCAACCTGGCACTGAAGTTAATGAAATAGGCCACCCAGACTATCAGCTGCCAACAGTCGTTGCAGCTGTTAGCTCATCAAAAAATATCGTGGGCCAGCATCAACTGTCAGACGAAATCTAGAGAATAGTCAGAATTTTCCTGAGGTAAAGTGAAACAAAGTGAGATGGACAATGTATTTCAAGAGGGGAGTTTTTCTTTGTCACTAGAAGGAATGAAACGCTCCTCTGAAAAATTCCCTTCCTACCTTTGCAAATCTCCCCTTGGCGTTAAAAAACTGTGTAAAAACAAATACTAGAAATCTTCCACATGCCGACATGCATGCACACTTGCACTCGTACAGCCTTTTCCAACTCTCCTTGGCAACAGTTATGCAGACTAACACCTGCTGTCTAGTGTAAGATTTTCTTCTGGTTCTGGTCTAGTGTCTTCACCAAGTGCCGAGTGTCAGCCTAGTGGAAAGGCTGCCATGACTCACAGCTGTAGCACTGCCTTGGCCTGACCTTATATGCAGATATAAGAGCAGCTGTGATCTGGAGTGAAGAAAATTGGGAGGAGAATTAATAACATATTGGAAGGAGAAATAATAACACTTTGATACTACTCTTCAGCATGTCTACTGTTCATGGATTCCTTTCCAAGAGCAGGGAAGTCTACTTCTTCAGAATGGCCACAACATCGTGAAATTTCCTACTGACTTCTGATGACTTCTCTCCCTGTTTTCCAAAGGCACAAAGCACTTGCCCCATTGCAGAGGTTCTCAGCACCTTCAGAAATACAACACTGTGAGCCTTGCGCCAGGAGACTCGCCAAAGGCAGCGATGCAGCCAAGCTCCCTCTATCACCCTTCACAATACTTGGGGGAGAAGTGTTCCTGCGTGCAGGTGCCTTCACTCTGGAGCACCTTTCTGCCTCCAGCCTGTGCCTTGCTGGGCCAAGGGGAGCCCCCCAGTTACTCCACCCAACACTGTGTCGAGGTGCGAGACAGAGCTGGGGGTATTGTCTGGGGTGAGCCGAGGCGGCTGATGCCTTGAGGGGAGTGATGATCATCCTACCTCTTCCACCATGCTCCATGGTAGGGAAAACCCATGCTAAAACTACATGAGACAGAAAGTCAGTGACATCCTTGGAGGGAAAGGTGATTTCAAGCAATTTAGCAAAACTTTGGGGTTTGGCTTTCTCCATCCTTTTACTCCCTGTCACTTAGACAGGTACGCAGCAAGGGGAACTGCAAGCACAACTGTCACCGTTGGCTCAAGGAGGGCAGTTTCCCTCCTGCCAGGACTCATGCCACACACTGGCTTGCCACAGCAGTCTGGGCTGCCTTGGCATCCTGTCACTAGAGGTGAAACCACTGAGGATCTTGGTGGTTCTTCTGGCTGTAACCTGAAGTTTGACTGAGTCATGTGTTGCCACTAGTGTAGGTGTTACGTGTTATCGAGAACTTTCAGAAAGTGTTTGCTGATTTGTGTGTTTGCCAGACTGATCACTGATGGCAGGAGAAACTCGATCTGGAAGTGCCTACCACCTCCCACTTTTACCTTCCACTAAAATCCTTGTTTACAAAGACTTGTTTCTTTTCAAATTATTTTTCTGTATATGTAATACAGTTGCATCCCTTCTTTTTGAAGCGCAATACCACTGTACATTCATTTAGGTCTTGCATACCTGTCCTAAAGAATACAGCCAGACTTTTGCATTGTGCTGGTGTCAACAGAACAAGAGAGTCAACAGAAAAACATAAGCAACATGTTTATTCTGACGCCTAAGGAAATGCATTTGATAACTGGATTTTTTTTCTTTAAATAATTTAGATTATATCCCTCCTTGCATGAATATCCTTTCTTTGAGGCTGCAAGTTCCTCTTTTGCCTATCAAAAAGAAATAGGTAATACAAACTACCAGACTACTAGCACCATCATCTTCTCACAGACAGACATCTGCACCTCATCACCATCTACTCAGTAAGTCAGGGTTGAGGATTTACCCCTCATTAATCACGACAGGATGAAACCAAGTCATGTTTTAAATTGTACAGGGCATGCTGTACCTATCATCTCTGAAGCATTTCCTTCCAAAGGGAAGAGTGTGCTGCTCTGTGATTCCCACCACAGAATAGCCACAGACAAGAGGGAAACCTCCCAGTTTCTTGGAAGCCAGAAACCTCAGTGGTAGCAGGAACTATGTTTTTGTGAAACTTCCCTCCTCAAGTTTCAAATATTCTCCAATTGTTCAAATTCTACTTTTGCAAAGGTGGTTTAATTCAAAAGAACAGAAGACTCGTGACAGGCATTTTTCTACCTAATGGGAAAACACAGTAGGTAGCGGAAGCAGAGTGGACTCTGTTGCATATGTAATATACAAGTCTTGTAGATTGTTTTTAATGTTCAGTGTTTTTCTTTCTTCCAGTGTTTTCTTATCTTCTTGCACCACTCTGATCCTTTTGCTCTTCAAGTCATTTTCTGATTTAATTTAACTTCTCTCAGCTCAGGCTCTTTGAGGCGAAACCTCAACGCAGAAATGCACGAGACAAAATTAATCTTTTGAGCCAACCCAGGAAATGATGTGGGTTTGAAGTTAGATACAGATGAACAGAGAAACAATTCCTACCTTACGCTGTCATTCAGTTGAAGCAAGAATACATTAAGTGTTCATCCTTGTCTTCTGAGGGCACTGAGTGCCCGTGATGTGTCCAAAGCCCGCTAGCTGAGGTGCTACTCAACCTCGGACTCTTGACAAGCTGGAGGTGTCCCTGACCATTTGCTCCCACCTCCTTGCTTGCCCCACTGGAGGAAGGGGCTGGAGACAGGGATCTCTAGCCGGCTGTGCGATCCAGCTCTGCTCTTGGCACCAAGGGCTCAAGGGCCACCAGCCACAGCCCTGAGCCTTTGGGGCTCCCCATAGCCAGTATCGGTGCCACAGTGCAGCGGTTTTGGCTCTGGCCATGGCAGGGCTGCACTGGTGTTGAGGAGCCTGTTGCAGGCTGCAGTGGCAGGATGACCATCCTTTGGGGACAGCAGGACTGTTTCCACACTGCCTTTTGCCTCCAACAACGGAGAAAAAATAATAATAAAAAAAAGCATTACTCTGCTTTAGATCCAGGAAAGAAGCACCCACTGCAAGATGAATTGTAGCTTGAATTCCCAAGCCAGCAGGAGCAGGATAGACATGCAGACTGCCAGGAGCAGGGGACACCCAGCCACACTGTGCCGTGCGGCACTCACCAAAGAACAGCCTTCCCTTTGCGTGCAACAGGCCCTTGACAGCCACGTTGTAAAGAGTCAGTACAAATTACTTGAGTTACGGAGACGTTGTTCTCAGCACCTTGAGCTAGCACCATAACATGCGCTAGGGCTGTTTAAATTTGTTTCCTGCAAGTCACTAGAACATAAAAGTACAAATAAAATTTGATTAAATATTTCTGGCTGTAGTGAGTATATAAAAGCATTCAAGATTAAAAAGCATCCCCCAAAGAGGAATTTTAACAGATTTTTTTCTGTTTTGCCAAAGATGACACACATAAAATTCTGAATTTTCATATGAAATCTGAACAAATTTTAAAATTTCTTTTCCTAAAAATAATCTACATTTATTTATTTTAAGCTAGACAGGAAAATGTTTTGGGTTATTTCTACTCCTACTCTGTTATGGTTTTTAATTTGTGGTAAGCTTAAAATTCCTGTGGAAATCCATTATGTTCATCCTCTTGATTTATATAAGGGCCACAAGACCTCCCCAGACTTCGCCAGGAGAGCTTACCCTTCCAAAGCCTCTGTTTTGGGAGCGAACCTTTAAAAACAAGGGATTGATATTGGTACATACTATCATTTAACAGAAAACAGTTTTTAGAATGGAAATGGTGACTGGTAACAATTTTAAAGTTTCAGAAAGTTGAGCGTTACACAAAACTGGAAGTTTTTGGTTTCTTCAACCCAACACCATCAAGCAGAGGAAGAGAGAAAGCAGATAGGAACAGAGATTTCCTTTCGGTAGTGAGTGAGTGGCCATGGTCACCGAGTGGGCAGCACGATCCTTGTCTTGAAGAGATCCCTGTGCCCCGCTGGAATCGGGCATGGGAGGAGGAGGAGAGGGGAAGGCCGTCGGCACATCAGCTCCTCGGGTGCTGATACTGCCTGTGCGTGTGCAGATGCAATGCACTCATATGCAATGGCTGCCTGTGAACTGAATGTGTCTTTCTAGACAAAATGTGTATATTCTTCAAGAAGTGAAATCAAATTAAAAAGGCAGCCCCAAAATATCTCCTGGTAAAATCAAAGCTGCAGATGGCATTGCTCATGAGGAACTATCTGAGAAACCAGTTCCACCCAACTCTAGCTATTTGGGAGTCTCAGTGATGCATATTTTGGCTTAGAAATTTTCAGGAATCGTTGATTTGAACACATAATTTTGACAGATTATGGTATGAAAATAGAGACACAGGAATCACCAGTGTGATACGTAGATGGCTGAGTGCTAGAGGGGGCTGTTCTTTTTTTGTCACATCCCCTGAATCCCTCCAAAAAAGGCCCTGTCGTACTACAGAGCTGTCTCCCTGTGGCTGTCACGGTGTGCCCTGCCAGTTGCTTGGACTTCCAGCCTTGGGTCACAGGGATGCTGTCACACACAAGCGTATTACTGCTTTCCAATGGCTAGGAGAGTAAAAGCAAGTGCTAAAATGGCTATTGTCTCAGCCGCCAGACAATTACATTATTATCAGATGAAATAATAATAATGATAATATTACCAATAAAAATCTGGATAACCAAAGCCAAGGTGTTATTGTTCAGATTGCTTCATTACCAGCGGGTCTGATTATCTTAAAATTCACTACAGCTGAAAGCATACAAGAAGTCTGCAATTATCTTAACGAGTGTTTTACAAAGCTAGATAAACACTTTATTAAGTGAATAGAACAACATTTTCCTCACTTTTATTTGCTCAAGTGCCTCCTAAGCCTGTTTGCATGTATTTTTTTTTCTGTAGACAAACAATTGGATGAATAAATTCTGTTTACTGACTGGACTGTCATAGTTTGAACTGCTCTGGGGAGATGAGGAGGGAGAAGAATATTTTATCTGGAAATAAAACTAAAAGAAAAAAGAATGGAAAAATACTGCTATCTCAGAGTGAAGCATTCTAGAGTAAACCATAGCACTTCTTTATATTCTAATTTGACCTACAGTAAGTTCCATTTCTTGCTTGTTCACCAAGTGTCTCCCACAATACTTTTTTAAATTGCAATTTTGGATGATTTGATTAGCTGCACCACTCATTCATATATTTTCATTTCCTTACCTTAGTGAAATCTCTAGGTTCGAGTATCCCGTACAAATGCAACTAATATTTTTCAGAGTTTCAGAGCGCTTCATTGTGTCTTGTTCATATTGTTGACTTAGAAGTAGTGATACAGAGATGCTACGTGACTTTTCAAGACGTGGAGGCTGAGCCTTAAAAAGCCCATTTGGCAAATATTATGGCATTATAACCAATATTTCACAAAATGCACATTTCAGAAATCTATTGTAGATACATTCTGCAAAATGGTACTTGATCTTCTTTCTCAGATAGAAAGTGTCAGAAAGCGTCAGAATTGGTTCATAAATGAGTTGTTAAACCAGCCAAAAGCTTAGTTGTAACCTCTTGGATCCTAGCTCAGGAATTTGGTGTAGCACTTGAAAAAACGTGAATGTTATTGTGGTACTGGTAGGAAGAGGTCAAATAATGGTCCAATAATAACCAATGATTTTCAAAACCATAGAAAAGAGTAAGAAAAGAAAGCAGGGAAAAAAAAGAAAATCAACATAAAGAGAATACGGAAATGGGAATGATTTTCAGAAAAAGTAAATTAATATTAAGAAGTGTCACTAGATGTGATTGTAGTGATTTTATTATTATCAGAACAATCTTTGGCATCCAGGAAATAGTGTTGCTGTCAGTGGAGCTGTCACTCCTGGAAATATAATGTTGACTATACGACCTCTTCTCTCAGGTGCCTAAACAGGATCTGAGCTGCAGACGCTGAAGAGACAGCGATACTTTATGGAGATTAAGCTTTTCCTTTCCTAGTATCAAGAGCAAGACTAGTGCATGAGTGCCCATTCTATAAAGAACGCCTTATCAGAACAAAACGAACAGCCTGAGGTTCAACCTGGATGCCACAGGGAGTGGGAAACACATGTGAATTTTGTTTTTGGCTTTTCAGGGGAAAGTTTCAACACAGAGGTAGCTTGTGGCCTGGTAACTGAGCACTAGGAAGTGGCACAGAGCAGGGAAATTTACTTTGCAGCTTCAGTCCCATGTCAGTAGACAAGCACACCAATCCATTGGTGTCCGGACACCTGGTGTCTGGGTGCTGGGGGCAGGTCCACTTTTTTCTTCCGAGGAAAACTGCAGAATGTCTCAAGTGTTACTACATACAGTGAAAGGCTATTTTAGTATTAGATATGAACTGATGCATGGAAATACAAAGGCGTTCTTATGAAAAATGGTTTGAAATATTTTTGGTTATGATGTGGAGGAAAGGTATGTGAAAAGGAAACAAAACATGCACTAAATCCAACAAAAATAATTATAAATGGACCGTGAGACTTCTCAATGGTTTACTTAATGGTCTAAAATGACTGTGTAATTATGGAAGATCTATCATAAAATAATGCCATTTCATGAATTTCATGACTATTTCATGATTTTAGAGGGAGAAACTGCATGTATCTTTCCAAAAAGGAGAGGGGAGTGACACAAGAAGACACCACAAAAAGGCATGGTAACAATCTGGTTGTGAAGACTAGTGTTAAACCCTAGGTTAAAGAGCAAGTGCATTTCTGGTGTAAACTTGAGTAATCAGTAGTCTGTTCCCAGATTTCCAGTGTGTCTTTGAACTCTGTTGACACCAACCCTGGAGGTCCTTCTGCGCTGTAAGGACGCCTGTCTGGTGATTTGCTTCCTCAGCTCTGTGTCCCAACGTTGCTACTTCAAGTGTGGGCTTGTGGAACTTCAATAGCGCTCATTCTTTGGGTCTGAACTTTGCAGCTACTTTGGGTAGTTGAAGGCATCATCTCACAGATGCACAGAAAGGGATTCTTGAGGATTTCTAAGGGAAGGAAGTACCTTATGGAAACTGGGGCCAATAAAGTTTACTAAGCCTTTCAAAAAATCCATCTCAGGAAGGAGGTTTGGGGGCACCTGAAGGTGCGGACAGGCAGTTGTGGGCTTCTCACTGCCATGGTCAGGAGCTTAATTCACTCCTGAGAATGCGTCTGCCGAAGCCATTTGTCAAGGGCTCCAATACAGCCTTCTCTGGGCTCCGGCAGGCCCCTGAAGGCCAGGCTGGGCAAGCACGTCGTGCTCCCACTTGGGTGAACCGGCGTCTGGGCAACAAGGCAGGGGGCAGATTCCTGCCCCTTTCCAGGGGCAAAGGGAAACTGTGAGCTTTGGTCTCTGTTGTTTTTTTTGGCCTTGGGTGCCATTGCCACGCGAGTCACATGGAACTTCAGAGGTTTTTGGTGAAAGCAGAACCCAGCTTTCTATCCCTTAAACGTTCGAGAGCGGCTGTTGAGAAGAAACAGTCATTTTTCCTGGCATGCCTTTAGTCAGTGTGACCTTAACAGTGTGAAAAACAAGGGGCCTAGTGGTGAACGTGGTGGTTAAGCAGCAGCGTTTTCACAAAGGAAAAAAAAAAAAAAGAAAAAAGACTTAAATTCAGGTATTGACACAGAAAACTTCCATGAAGACAAAGAAGACAAATGGGGCTTTTAGATAGGGTTTGACAGGTTGAGTTAGGCACATACTAGGGTGTGAAAATGGCTAAGAAAGAAGAACAGATTGTGAGGTGCTCTGAAATGCTCAGATCATGAGCTGGACCATTTAGGGAGGAATAGATTTCTTGCCATATGCAAAAAGCTCACCATGAGAGGCTACCAGTGCAACACAGCCACACTGAATGCAGATAGCACAGTTGCGTTATTGATCAGAGTGTCAGAGCGCTCTGCTTTGCACACTGAAAATGGGGGTCCTAGATGTTTTTTGCTATCTACATGGAAGTGGCTGGTGACAGAAACCCTGAGTAATGAAGTTGGGAGAGTTAATGAGACATAGCCCATCTTTTTCATGAAAAATCTTATTTGTAGAAACTAGTTATGCACATAGGAGTCTAGCTTTAAGCACCCACTCTAAGAATTTAGGTGAGTGGAGACAGTTTTCTATCGAGTTCTTTTTGCACTGAGATGGTGCAAATCAGTCAAACAGATAATTTCCCATACATGCACTGTTTTTTTTTTTTTTTGTTAACTGTTCGACTGGCTTTTTCTTCCCTTAAAGATTTCTGAATTTATAACTCATTTACCTCTTTAGTTATACATGGAATTCATTGGGCAAGGCAGAATGATTCTTTTTTTTTTTTTTTCAAAATAACCTCCAGAATTTGAGAAAGCTGTTAATTTTATCCCGAATTTAATCTAACACAGATCAAATCTGCATGTTTCACACTGGTGCAGAATTCCCTGCCTTAAATTTTGTAAAAGAGAGAGAAGGCATTGGAAGCGCTTATTTTATTTTATAGTAATGACCATTTTGATACATTTTTATATTTGAAGAAATTGCAATTGGAGCCCTGAGTAGCACTTTAGAGCCCTACGTTGAATTTTTGGAAAAACATTCAGATGCCTATGGCTAAAGCTATGGTTGCTCCTGTCTTGTTTTACAATGGTGGTTGCTCTTGTCTTGTTTTATGATGGTGGTTGCCTCCAATCTCCATGACGTGTTTTAGTGGCAAAGGTGCCTTAACTTGTGACTGAAAAAAATTCTGACAGGCAATTCTTTATTTTCTAGAGGATAGTGCATGTTACAAACCAAATATCGAAAAACGCCTGTACCTCTCACTTCCTCCTCAAAATGTGGCGATAATTGCATTTTAATTTCAGAAGATGGCGTTGAAGATTTGCAATTAATACCCTAAGCCGCGCGCGTGCCCTCAGCCTGCCCGCACGGCGCGCGATGACTGCGTTTGGTCGGATGCTACGTGGCAGCACACGGGGTGCGGAGGCGCGTTGGAAACGCCAAGGCAGGACAACAACAAGAGCGTGAAACAAGTGCTGGAGACCTGCAAGGCGCCAAAGCAGCTCTCCATGCCAGTCGGCACCCGGCTCCGCTCTCGCTCCGGGTTGAGCGCCCAGGGCCCGGGCGCCTCCGGCTCGGGCACGCGGGTCACCACCACGCGTGGGTGCAACAGGGCGGGCGGATGGCGGCACGGGGGCTCCGTTACCCATCCCCACTTGGACGTTTTGGGGTCCGGCACCCGGGGAGGCTGCGGCTCGGCCCCGTCGGGGCTGTTTGCCCGTCGGGCGGAGGCGGCCGGGCCCCGCGCGCCGCCCGGGCTGGGATGCGGGGCGGATGCTGCCCGTCTAGCGCGCGTGTGGTGGGTGTAGCGAGCCGGGTCTTTTACAGTAAAAGCCGCCTGGCTACCATAGGTAGGAGTTTCCCCCGTGCTATTTATACACGCTGGTGTCTGTATAAAGAAAGAAAGAAAAAAAAAAGGCAGCCCCGCGGGCGCGCCGAGGGCGCCGTCTGCGCGCCCCCCCGCTCCCACGGCGTGTGTTTACCAGTAAGGGGCATGTGTCACTGCCTCAGATGTTTTCCACCCCGCGAAGTC
>JAWLRI010000153.1:57770-115987 GCA_034781795.1 Crypturellus tataupa
CCGGACCCGCCGGGAGCGCCCGGACCCACCGGGAGCCGCCGGCCGCCCCCGAGGGCGGCGGGACCCGCGGGACGGGGGAACGAGCGGGTTGGGAGTGTGGGGGGGGTCACCTCGATCTCCGCGATCTGGTGTTTTCCTGGAGCTGGTGATCGATTTCATTTATCTATTTATTCTTGCTATTTCTCTCTTCTGCATATATATATAACTGTTGATTCCTCACCTCACTTGCACCTCGCGCCACTGCAAGGGTCACGGAAGGCTCATCACGGCCCCGTGGGCTGCTTTTTCAGGCTGTACTTGCCGGGGTGAGGATTTGGGGGGCGCTGGCACGGGTTTTGGCAGCCCCAGCCACCCCCCGGCAGGTTTTGCATGGAGGGACTGGGTGAAGCAGGTTTGCGGCCGTGTTGGGAGCTGTCCCCTGAGAGGGGAGCCAGGGGAGCGGAGCACTCAAGTGCTCATGGCCAACCAGGGGCTTTGAAGGTCTCCCTGTGCGCAGTTACGGACTGGGCATGAGGACTCACTTTTTTTACTAGGTATAGATATAGTTGGAGTGTCTCTCACACCGAGTTTTTGGGTGTACAAGCACTTTTACAAGCTTTGCTCCAGGTCCCCATCACTGGTGTTGGTTTCCTCGCTTAGGACCTTTCCAGTGGGCGCCCATCACTTTGTGGAGCGCCGCTGCTCTGGGAAGCGCGTGCGCTTCTGCTGGAGCAAGGACTCCAGGTGCAGATTCGCCCGTCTCTGGGGAAGGCGTTCTTATGCCAGACTCCATAAGTTGGTGTATTTCCACTTTTAGGTACTTGCAATGTATAGACT
Organism: Crypturellus tataupa; assembly: GCA_034781795.1. Classification (NCBI taxonomy): domain Eukaryota; kingdom Metazoa; phylum Chordata; class Aves; order Tinamiformes; family Tinamidae; genus Crypturellus; species Crypturellus tataupa. The sequence goes on from JAWLRI010000153.1 coordinate 58,587, forward strand.
GGAATGCTGTTATACACTAGGAGTGGTTGGAGAAGTAGATATGTATAGGACATCATGTATCTCAACGTGTCTTGCTTAAATGAGCTTGGAAAAGCTACTTCAAAGTTACAGTTAGATACTATATAAATTGTAAATGCACATGAGGCTCTCCAAACTGCATGCGCCTGCTAGTGTATATGTGCACTGTCACGTGCAACTTCATTTTTATGATTTTTTTTCTTTTTTTTTTTCTTTTTGGTTAGAAGAACAAAATTCCAGCTAAACTTAGAGCAGGTCGGGAGGGCTGTGTCTTAAGCCGCTCTGTGCTGAGAACTGGCGTGTACGACTCATGCAAAAGAGTGTTGGGACGGGGAGGAAAGTCTGGGAAAGCCCGTGCGGAGCCGGGGCAGGCAGTGAGGGGCCGGGAGCTGGGCAGGCTGTGAGGGAATGCGTTGTGCTCCTGGGTCCCTGCAGCCCTCCGTGGGGCCGTGTGTGCAGCGTGGAGCCCTGCGCTGCCCGTGGGGCTCCGCGTGGGGCTCAGGGGGGTGCCTGACCTGTGGGTTTTCCTCTCTCCTCGTCCTACCCCTGTCCCTGCAGTCCCCGGAGAGCTGGTGCTTGGCTGTGTGCAGAGAGGCGGGCGCAGGGAAGCGCTGCGAGTCCCCCCGCCGCCGTCCCGACCCCCCAGGCGAGTGGCATGAACTTGGAGCCGTCCGAGTGCGGGATGAACTCGGTGAGCTGTGGCAACGGGAAGCTCCGCCAGTGGCTGATCGACCAGATCGACAGCGGCAAGTACCCGGGGCTGGTGTGGGAAAACGATGAGAAGAGCATCTTCCGCATCCCCTGGAAGCACGCCGGCAAGCAGGACTACAACCGCGAGGAGGACGCTGCGCTCTTCAAGGTAGGGCTCGCCCGACCGCGCGCCGTGCTCGCTCCTCGCCGTCCCCTCCACGCCGGCAGCTCGCTGCACTCAGGGCCCCACTGCCCCCCAGCCTGTCCCGTAGCCCCATCTGCACCCCTTGGCCCCTCTGTGGTCTGGGTGTGCAGGGTGAGACCGCGCTTCCCTTCCCCGTTCCCTCATTCCCTCGTGTGGAGCTAAGCACTCGTGGGACTGCAGCGCAGCTATTTCCATATTGACTTTATACCATTTTCTCCTTTTTCTTGACTCTCCTTTTTCCTTACTGTGTTCCGTAACACATTCCTAATGTTGCTTTTGCCTTAGCCCAAATCTGCAGGGAGTAAATTCATGCGCATATAAGCGCGCACACACACACACGTATATATATATATGCTGGTTCAAGCAATGTGATCTTGTACCTTGTAGTTTGATTTCTTATTTTTTTCCCCCTTTCTCTTTTGATTATCTGAAATGTTTCCAGGCCTGGGCTCTTTTTAAGGGAAAGTTCAGAGAGGGCATTGATAAACCAGATCCCCCTACCTGGAAGACAAGATTAAGGTGTGCTTTGAACAAGAGCAATGACTTTGAAGAACTGGTGGAGAGAAGCCAGCTGGACATCTCAGATCCCTATAAAGTGTACAGAATAGTGCCAGAAGGAGCTAAAAAAGGTAAAATGACTCAAATTCCCTGTGTAATGGAGTGTGACTATTTGGCTCTCTCTAAGCACATGAGGACTGAAGCGTGCTTTTCTAGAATGGCCATGCAGTCTTTTTATGTGCACTAAGTAAGTGTTGCAGCGAATACAAGGAGCCCAAGTGCAGGGCTCAAGTACATCTTATTCTGATGACTAAAATAAGAGGCTCCGTCTGTAGGAGGACAGTCAGTGTTTGAGTCAGAGCGCTGCAAGGGAGCCCTTTGTAAAAGACTCTTTGTGACAGTCGCTGCAAGAATTGCTCTTTTACCTGGTGCCTTCCTTCCAGCTGTCTGTAGAGAGAGGCCCAGGTTAAGAAAACGGCTCAAAGGAGAGGAAAAAAAAAAAAAAAAAAAGTTTTGCATCTGGATTTTGAGTAAGGGGAAGAGCAAGAGTGTTCTGAGCCAGGCAGCGCAGCGCTGCTGTGGGGAAGAGCTGGGGCCCGTTGCTGCTGCTCTCCAGCACGAAGACTGGGGATGGTGAAGGGCAGTGCTGCTACAAGGGCTGGCAGGAGGCAATGGCTCGGCAGGGTCTGGGGAGGGCATCGGGGCACTCCGGGGTGCGACTGAGGGGCATCTCCCACAGCAGGAGGCTCGGGGGCACAGGCAGCTTTCCTGAGCTGCCTGGGACGGGAGGGCTGCGCCGTGTGGGCTGCTTGAAGGTGCTCGAGCCCTGAGTTCGCCAGGGGATGGGCTGAATGGGTTTTTCTCAGTGTGCCTGAAGATATAGTTGACATCATTGATTTTCCTCTCTCTGGTGTCCGTAGGTGCAAAACAAATGAGCATGGAGGAACAGCCATTAATTATGAATCACGCCTTCCCAATACCTTCTCCTTACACTTCACTACCATCTCAGGTATGACATTAATTATGTATTTTACGTGGTGCTTGCTCATTGAGCAACAGCATTTTTGTACAATGTCATATATGTTGCTTTGCTTGGATGGCTCTCTCTAGGTCTGTCTGGGAAGGCACTTTGTAATAAAGACTGAGAAACTGAGAAGCAATTTTTCTAATGTCATCTGAGGCCACGGGGCAGCTGATTTCCCTTAAAGTTTTGTTTAATCCTGAGCAACAGCTTTTTCTGCTCAGTGATAGACATTAGTGCACTGCCACTCTGTTGACGCCAGCACGCAAGCACCCAGTGAAGCACTGCTCTTCCAAGCAGACATTTGCCAGCAGTGCTTTGACTGCCTTTTGTTATTCTACCCTGTTTATTATTTACACCAGTGGGGAGAAGTTGACTTGAAAGTCTCATTGGTGGTGGTGGCAAAGTGCCATTCATGTGGCCTGTGCAATGCTGAGGCTCTGCGAGCTCTGGCAGAGCAAATAATACCAAAGAGCTGAAATGTGAAAGCTGATGCAACCCATGGCATCAGTTTTGATGGCTGCCAAGTAAAAGAATATCTTGTTAAATTGAATAGGTACAAAACTACATGGGTCCCCATGAGAGGAACTGGAGAGAATTTGCCCCGGAGCAGCCCCATCCCGACATTCCCTACCAGTGTGCCAGCATACCTTATGCAGCTCGCAGTCACCATTGGCAAGGGCCTGGTTGTGAAAATGGTAAGACAATCCTGTTCAGGGTCAATTGCTCATCTTGGCTAAAGAGATAGTGATTTGGTCACCCTAGAAGGACACAGATTGATTGCACGTTTCTTCTGCCTCACTTTAATTGGGATTAACGGACGTGGTGTGCCAGAGTTGCTGGGCTTCCCACAGAGAGCTGGGGTGTCCAGCTACCCTCATGGACCTTTGCTTGGCTCTTGCTGCTGCAGGTTCCTGATGTGGGTTACAGAGTCACCTGAGTTAAAACCATCAGGTCAGCTCACAGAAAACCTCAGCTGTCTTAAAAGCCCTGAGCAATAGAAAAGAACCCACTTCCACAAAAAAAAATAACATGGGAGTATGCAGTCTTTAGCTTTGCTTTCCAATGCCTGACCCTATGAGGTGTATGTTTATGAAGGTTTTTCCTCCAACCTTGTGGGTTAAAATGGTATCCTTCTCCTAATAGGAAAGCAGCAATTATTGCTTTTATTCTAGTACTGCGGGGATTGAATAACTTGTCATGGATTGAGTCTCTCTTGGTGTTGGTGCAGGACAACCAGAATAAAGGGATGTTCCCTTTCCGATAGAACTTACTTACACTGTAAAGTCTGATGTAAGCCTAGCTCTCCAAGTTCTGCATCCTTGGGAAAAAACATGAATCATGTGAAAACTGGCAATGCTAAAATCTGCAGGGGGTAAATGTGAAAGAAAAAGAAGCATGATCAGTGCCTTTATGGGAAATAGAGACACAAAGGTCTCACATACATAGGGCAAGTCTGTAGAAAGGCTGGAAGATGAACCCAGGCCTTCTTTGCTGAGGCTGAGTGTCATAGTCATATATCTCCTGTGTGTCATAAACACTTGCAGAATAACTCACTTCAGTAGGCAGATATTTGCTTTGGGAGGAGGAGAAGAAGCTAGTTCAGAAGAACAGAAGAGGGTGTCAAGTGAGGAGGAGGGACTCATATAGTCTTCAGAGGACAGTTCTCTGGTGGTTTGGGGGCAGAGATTTAAGCTTCTATTTCTGTGGATCTGCTAAATAGCAAATACTCTGCAACATTTCCTGAGAGTCCATTGGGACTGTTAGGCAGAATCATCGCTGACCGTTGAGCTCCTAAGCTGAATGAGCTCTGTCCTGAGGAGCACCCTCTGCAGCAGTTAAAACACATGTGTGGCCGCTCTGCTGGGTTTGGAGGCAGGTGCTAGCAGCTGCTATTGGGTTTCTCACTGGGCTGTCAGGATTGTCAAGAGATGATGAGACTTTGGATCCCTGTAGCTCCAGTCCTTGGGATCTGTCATCGGGAAAGGCTGTGTGTGCTTGTCTGCAGGTCACTTGTATCTTCCTCCAGAAGTTTGTCTTGACAATAGGAAAGAGAAACACTTCAGTCACCCATGTTATAATCCATTTGCTGGTAGGCATTGCTAGCATCTATCTAATACTAGTCCTGGTAACAAAACCCTAATAATATCTTGCCGGACAATTTCTTCATCTACTTTTTTATCAGCATTAGTTCCAGCTTTATTATTTTACCTGTCTTCAATAAAATTCTTTAAACTAAAAGTGGTTCACTTTATGCTAGCAAATTTAAGAGCACTACAGTCTAGTTAAAATTTATGTTATTTCTGTAATAAAGAAGTAGCACATTCTTTTTAGTCAGGTAAAAAGTATTAGAGAGAGTAGTGAAATGCCAGAGGAGCATTTCATGTAAACCCAAATAAAAACACAATTCAGATAACATTTAAAGAGATTTGTAGAGCTGGCACATTTAGAAAAATGGGAAGTAAGACCTTTTTAGGAAGAAAAGGAGGAAGACAGAGGGTTTCTGGTGGGGCTAAAAAAACCTTTGCTTTTGCATAGCTGTGATCTTTGTCCAAAATTTTCTCTTACAATTTAGGCAATTATCACTGTCTTTTGTTTGTGAAAACAGGTTGTCAGGTGACAGGGACTTTTTATGCTTGTGCCCCTCCTGAGTCCCAGACTCCTGGCATCCCGATTGAGCCAAGTATAAGGTCTGGTGAAGCCCTCGCGCTGTCAGGTAAGGTGTGCAACTCCCCAGGGCTCCTGGGGAGCTTTATGTAAAACTCCCAATTCTGACTTGCCCTGGCACCATTCCTCCTTGATTATGAAGGGAAAAAAAGAAAGAAAGGAAAAAGAAAGCAAGCTCTCTAATGATTCCATTTGGTGCATGGCCTTGATCCTCTGTTCTTCAGGATATTCAAGCACTCATAGGGACTTGGTCTGTGCTTGCTGTTAATGCAAGTGCTTTGCTCGATCAAGGCACTAGTGCAGGGTTGTTTCCATGAGCCATCAGAGACCTCCCTGGGAGAGTTTAAAAGTCTTGGGAGGGTCAGAAAATATTAGCTCAAATTCTGGGAGGAGGCCCCCAAAAGACCGGTCTTATCTAGGTAACTCTGCTTCTGTTGAAATGATCTGGCTTTGCTCTGCTTTCTTTATGTATTTATTTATTTATTTATTAAAGAAATTAGGGGGAAAAAAAAAAGACATAATCTTAGTCACATTTGGAGGTGACTTTCCAAATAACTCAAAAAAAAAAAAAAAAAAAAAAAAAAGTATGGGAGTATGTTTTTTGATCTAGTAATGGATAAGTCTGCACCATGAAGCAAGGCAGGTTTCTTGAGCAGGGTTCAGGAGAACCTGAATCAGGGTCTGTCTATACGTGTAGCTGTGTGGGCTCTTAACTGTGTTGGCTGTTTGAAAGTAAGGCTGGGGATTTCAGGTAAGCGAAGCTTGAGCAGGAACCAGCAGTGGCTGTCTTTATGGCACCAAGTGCAAGCTTGCAAATCCCCTGTGCAGAAGCCTCTTTTATGCAAAAATCTGGGGAGAGACACAGCTACTTCCTGATTAAATCTGAGGAAGTGTAGTGAGCCAGTGGGTTTAGCTGTGATGTAAGCTTGGAAAATGTGACGAATTACTTCTTTCTCATGTGTGTTTTTTTCTATTAACTGGAAATGCGAAGTTTGTCGGACTACTGACTTTCCATATCAGTAGTCCTTCATAAAAAAAAATGAGTGAATGCTCATGTTAGTATGCCCCCAAAATGTTAGTATTTAGATTCCTTATGATTTTCACTAATGTGAGCCTGTCTCTTGAGTAGTGATGGTTGATAATACCTACAGAGGCTCAGAAATCTCACACAAATTTGTCTCTTGGCCTTAATACCTATTTGTACTATAAAACACTTGTACTAACGTACAACATCAATATTTCTTTTTTTCCTCTTTGTAGATTGTCGGCTCCACATCTGCTTGTATTATCGTGAAATACTGGTAAAGGAAGTAACAACAACTAGTCCTGAAGGCTGTAGGATATCCCATGGCCAAAGCTACGAGGTCAGCAGCCTGGAGCAAGTTATCTTTCCTTACCCCGAGGATAACGGCCAGAGGAAGAACATAGAAAAACTACTGAACCACTTGGAGCGAGGAGTAATTCTGTGGATGGCTCCCGACGGCCTGTACGCCAAGAGACTTTGTCAGAGCAGGATCTACTGGGACGGGCCCCTGGCGCTCTGCAGCGACAGGCCCAACAAGCTGGAGAGGGACCAAACTTGCAAGCTCTTCGATACTCAGCAGTTTTTAGCAGGTAATTCTCACTGTGGCTTTGGTACCATTTTTTGTAGATGACACACAGACACTCTCCATACTGGCTTAATGTGAGCACTCTCTTTGTGTCCCCGTGGCAGCTGGCAGAAGCCGGTGTTTTGTCTCAAGCTACTACTTCTAACCAAGGAAGCAGCTAATTTCTCAGTAGCTCCATCAAACGCTACTCTCTGCGCACAACCCTCAATGCTCTTACCAAAACCAGCAGGAGGGAATGGATATGTCCCTGGGGATCCCCAAAACCCATAGGACAATTGTGGGCAACGATGCAGAGAGGGAATGCATGTTCTTCAGGACTGTCTTTTCCTTTCAGCCTGCGAAGGGCAGAACCTCAATCTCGCTTTCTAGCACTTTGAAGCAACGAGAGGGAAGGAAGCAGTCCGCTCAGATAAGCTAGTGGGAACAGGTGAAATGAGAGGAAGACTGCGCAGTGCAAATGCACTTTGCTCCTTGTTTAAGATGACCAGTGTGGCCATGGCTTGACATGCATCAGCACTGGTATGAGCCTCTCAGGAAAATAATACCATGCAAAATAAGAAGTCAAACCCAAACCAGCATCTTTAGCATGCTTTTTTATTCCAGGGTTGATGTGTCATCCTAGCAAAATGACCAATCAAGAAAGGCATATAAAGAGAAATCTCCTATGGATATGAGAATTGACAGTTAAAAAGGGGAATTTGAGGTCAAGGTATCAGGTTAAGCTTCAATCACATGCTAATTTAAAGACATAAAGCTCTGCCTGTGATGATGGTTTTGGAAATCCCTTTCCCTTTTCTCAGGTAATTTTTTAGATGTAATCTGGGTTCTTCCAAACGGTTCACAGGATGGATCTCTTTTTAGCAGCCTAACCCCAAAGATAAACTTAAACGGTAGCTATTTACCCCTCCTAAATTACTTATGCACCAGTGCCTGTGCAAACCCAGCCTGTGGCTGCAGTCATAGTCTGCAGCGTGTGCAAAGTTGAGCTTTTGCATATTCTGATGCTCAGATGGGTTTATAAATGACTTGTCATGAGCCTATCCTGCCTGTAGATTAATTTTAAATACTGACGTCCCAGACAAGTTTGAGGATGTCTTCATTAGGAAAGTGGACATTCCTTGTGAAGAGACACAGCAGATTGCCACCAAGCAGCAAAAGCAGAACTGCTGTGGGCCACAGTTATTGGAGTCCTACTGAGGAGCAAGACCTCGCGATGCCCAGAATACGCTGGGCAATCGAGTTCTGTCTTAAGCAGCCTGTACTAAAATGGCAGTAACTCGGAAAACAGATGTTTGGAGAGTTCTGCGTAATAAATGCAGTACATTGCGGTGGGTGAAGCGTGGGAGGGTATGGAAAGAAAATTTGGGAGCGTGAAGATGAAAGCTAGAGGAAAGTTGGCTTGGCAGGGAGATAGGTGGCTGGATTGGCAGCCGTTTGGGTAGGAGTGTGAGGAGCCGTATGGTGGAGCAGGGAGGCTCTTGGGCATGGGCAGGAAGAAAGAGTAAGTGGATCGTTTGGAAGAAGCGTGAGGTGGGCCTTGAGCCCTCAGCAGGTGGGAAAGTGTTTTCTTTTCCACTTCCATGTTAAGGATGGCTGTGTAACACTCCCACGGGTATTCAGGATTCAGAGAACTGCTGAGGCTGAGCAAAGCTGGGGGGAAAGAGAAAAATGGGCCAAGTAAGTGTATTAACAAATGAGGCAATATATCAGGAATTGTACTGGCCCTAGATGGGTTGTCTTTCCTTGTCCTGTAGCAGCATGGAGGAAAGCAGGATCTCATTAAAATCTCTTTTCTCTCTTAACAACCTTCTATAAAGTTCACAGCATTTTAAGTGTATTTTTTTTAGTGGGGAACCTCTGAAAAGAGCTATGCTTTACCTTGTGTTTAAAGTGAATTTGCCATTGTCGACCTATATAACCAACTCTCCCACTAAGGCCAGTAGCCCCCAGCCAGGGCCATTGAATTCGCATCTTGGTCTCAAAAGCTGAAGTAGAAATGGCAGCTGAGTACTTTGGGAAAAGATGCATTTGTTATCTCCATTTCAAAGGCTCTTGTTTTCCTGTGTAGAAAGAGTACTTCATTATGAGACATGGTTTTTAATATTAATTCCATTTGCCACTTGTTCCAGAGAGCACAAACAGGGTTATAAATTAAAATGAACTATCAATCAGCTATGTAGAAAGACTTGACAAAATGAAGACTTTCCGGGGAATATCATATTAGAGTCTTTTTTTTGGGGAGGGGGAGATGAATGAATGAAACACAGTTTCTGAAATATAACATAGTGATTTTGATCTAAGAGGAGCACTCTTATAAACACCTTCTCAGCTGTGAGGAGCACTTTTTGACTATTGAGGTAATAATATGATTTCAGCTTTTCCCTTTGTGCAAGGGTGTGGGTTAGCGAAGAGAGTACAGGAGTGCAGAAAACATGGGCTCTTTCCCTGGCTTGCTGCATAGCTTGAATAAGGCTGTTTGCCTTTCTGAGCCATCACCGTCCCCATGAGGAGCAGTGATGGTAACAGCTGCATGGCTCTGCCGAGCTGAGGCTAAGTGTTGGGCTGGCAGTACCGTGAGTCTCTGGTTCTACATACTTAGTGGTTTCAGTGTTACTGTTGCGTGTTGGGGGTTTCTCAGATACGGCCCAAGGTTTTCCCCCTCTGCTTATTTAAGTCAGTGGTAAAATTAATCTTCACTTCAGTGGGGCCAGGCTACCACTAATGCTGGCTCTGTAGCAGAAAAGTAGATGTAATAACAAGGAATGGCATTGGGCCTATGGAGGAGATGGAAGGAAATGCTAGGACTTTGTCGAGTGCAGCCTGGAAACAGCTGTGGCAGCAGACGAAAGAAAAACCTTGCATAGGACTGTCTAGAAAATGAATGAAACAATAATCCCTTTCCTTTTTGGAGGCCTGGCAAGATGGAAAGTGTAGATTTCCTAGGCTCATTTCAATAATATATCCAGTAATAATCCCTTCCATCTCCTATTAGCCTGTATTGATTAAAAACAAACAAAAAAAGCAATATACAAGCAGTAACATCCTTGAAAAGTGGGCATGCACACAGGAGAATCACAACAGACTCCATTTCTAAGGTCCCATGTTCCGGAAGCTTCTGACGTTAAGGCTAAATATAAATATTAATTGGGAGACATCCCAGCTTGTGCATATGAAATGACTTGTGAGGCAAGGCAAACAGAAAAACTGCCGTGTTAGATCTTACATCTCCACATCTGTGGGAATGCAGTTTCTTCCCATCCCTTGACTTTCTCCTGACCTCTCTAGTTCCCCACTGGAGTCATTTTATCCTCCCCCACCACGTTCCAAGGTCCTCTGCTTGGAGCTCACCCACTCGCAAGGACTTTCTTACCGGTCTTTTTTCTCTCCCCAGAGCTGCAAGCTTTTGCTCATCATGGACGTCCACTGCCAAGATACCAGGTTGCTCTGTGCTTTGGGGAGGAATTTCCAGATCCACAGAGGCAGAGAAAACTAATTACAGCCCATGTAAGTAGGATTTTTGCCTTAGCTAAATGAAACATATTCCTTAGGGGATGTGAATCTGCTAGTTAGGCTTTTCTCTCCAAGTTGAGAGGGAGGTGATAAATTCTTGAAAATCCAGCGCCATTGCAACTGGAGTTAAATTCACAGATCTGTAAAGGACTGATTGGTGTCCCTGGAAGGGTCAGACCACCTGATTTCCCTTGATGCAAGACATAGGTGTCATCAGTGACCTCTTTGGCAAAGCCCTGTGAGACCTCGAGCTCAGAAGTGCCCTAGGACACCATCATTATTACAGGTCCAGCAGAGCAGTGCCTTAGGCTGCAAGGCCAGCGCAGGATGTGCTGCTTTCACTAGGGCTGCTTTTAGAGGTGCTCCACAACTCCACTTTGCTTCTCCAAGACCTCAAAATCTTTCCTACATCATGAGTCAAGGGCTGCCTGTGCAGCTCCACTTTAGGTAGCTCTCAAGCAAGCGAGCCAGGAGACCGCAGTTTGCACACTCAAAACTAGTGTTTCAGGATGCTATCGGAGAGAGGGTGATGATGAAGACTGTGACAAGGTACTTTCTATAGTGGCTGTAGTGGCCTATCAATCCACGAGAGAGTGATAATGCACATGTTAGTGGCAGGATTTACTGCATCCTTGGGAAGAACACTGATGTCTGCTTTAATTTTTCTAAAGCACCTGGATGCTGTGGGTTTCAAATCAGACCCTTGTCATGAGTTTTGGCTTTCTCCTAGCTGTGTGGCACTGCTATGTTGCTGCTTGTTGCCCTCTGAATCTCTTGAGTGGAAGATGGGAAACTCTCAAATCCACTCTGAGGTATCCAACAGCTATTTAAGGGAGCTCTAAATCTCTCTCGCTCCTTAAACTCAGTGCCATCCTCCTTTTAGCTTTCCAATTTTCTAGCCCTCTTTTCTTGCATGGCCTTCCCAGCCACTTCTCCATCTCCTGTCCCGACGGCACCTCCATGAGCCTGCAATCTCATGACCTTTTGGGAGCTTTGCACCCTCACTATATCAATTGCTCCTCAACCTGCTCAACTTCTCCCTGGGCTGGTGCAGCTCCTGGCTTGGCTGGGCTCTGCTGTGGGGTGATGTGAGATGCTCAGCTGTCTCCCTGAAGGCTGATGTGAGGAAGGGAAAGGGGATTGACAGAGATGCCCCAATAAAGTGTTGCCTTTCTGGCTCCATCCCTTTCTGGAAGGAGGACTCTCAGCATATGCGTAATTCCTCTGAAATGGTGCCTGCGTCCTAATGGTGACATGCGGGCTGAGTGGGAAGAGAAGGCTGTGGAGAATAATCTCAAAACTTGCTCAGTCCTCAAGTTGAAGCAGAGCTTCAGGTGCTATTTTTTAGCATGCAGCTTAAATATTTACATATAGTGCCCAAAGTCCTGAGGGGGAATAATGTTTTTTAAGCAGACAGAAAAGTGAAGGCTGTGCTAGATCGTATGATGATGTCAGTGGCTGAACAGATTTCTTATTAGTGTCAATGAATAGAAATGAGTAACTTTGGAGTTATACTTGGGGTCTAATTTAAAACACAGTTGTTTGGCAGCACATCTAAGCATAGTTGAGGGCTCCCGCATTTCAAGTTAAAGTTTTTGAGAGTGAAGGCTAGACTTTCAAAGCTCTAGGTACGCATTTCAATGCGACTGACTGGACCATTGCTATGCCTGGTGTGTGCAGCCCCGAAGCAGACATTGCTCGCACCTATGGACTGGCTGATGGTGTGCGATTGCAAATACATTGTTTGTGTCACGGATACATGTCCTGCCAAATACCTGCCATGCAGGTAAGGCAGCATAGCACTTACCGTATCAAGAAAGCCTTGTCATAAAACAATGATTAGTGAAAAAGTAATTTTCCCATTCTGGCGAGAAGTTTTGTCCAATCTTGTGCTTAATGTAAAAGTGTCATAAATAATAACTAATGTGAAGAGCATGAAATTTTGTCATATGTCTGATTAACATTTTGTCTGTCCTTAAGGTTGAACCAATGTTTGCCAGGCAGCTGTATTACTTTGCTCAACAAAACAGTGGACATCTTCTGAGAGGCTATGATTTACCAGAACTTGTGACTAGTCCAGAAGATTATCACAGATCTATTCGCCATTCCTCTATTCAAGAATAAATCCTCAGAAAGTTTGTTTTTAAAGGCTTTGTAAAGATTATGCAGAATGGAAGAGTAGATCTGGACTGCAGTTTGGAAGTCCGAATCGCAGCTGGATGCGTTCAGGGAACTAAAGGTTCAAAGATAGGAAAGCGAACTAGAACAATATTGTATGATACATATGATGAGTTTTCAGCTTTTGGATGCTACGTATCACATAGATTCCACTGTTGCTGGGAATAACTCAAAACTGACAAAATGATTACTATGTTTACGTGTGCTTAATGTTCTCCTTGGGTTTTGAAGACTGGTATTGAAGGTATCAAAGACTTAAATCCATAGTTTACACTGTTGCATTTACAGGGCTATTTATTTTGGCTTGCTCTCTATCTCAGGGAAGGTATACAAATTTGTGGTATTCCCAGTTCGAAACTGTAGCTACTATAGACAGGTTGCAAATATAGATGGTTTATTGAGACTAGCTATACATGTAAGTGGTTATAAATTTAGATTGATAAGTGTGGTAGACATTTTATGCCTATATTCTTGTATAGAAATTTCCATGTATTTTTAAAAAAACAATGTAATTCTTCAAAGAGATATTTTTTTAATGCCTGACTGACATTTTTCCTTACAATGGATTTTGTTGCTGCCACAGTTATTGGCCCATAACAGCAGTTTTTAAGGTGGTGATTTTATGGTACTGTGCTATAAAAAGTGACCATCTAACTCAGATGATTACCTGTGGATTTAGTGGATCACTCAATAAAATTCAAGAGTTCCAAAGAGCAGGTTTAAAAATAAATTACATTTTAAAATTATTGGAAGCTACTATGCATTTTATATATATATATATATATACACATATATATATGCATGTATAATATGCATTAGAATTACGTTGGTGGGCCTTGAAAAAAACAGCAGAAAAATGGTACTGCTAAGTTTCTTCATGTCTCATGCATGAGCCAACTTAAAATAACTACCATTTCTGCATTGTACAGAGCCAAATTCTGTTTTTTCTGTGTGCTCAGAGCTTTCCTCCATGGATAGTGAAGTCAATATCAAGGAAGAATACAAGGAGAGCAGATTTTGGCCTCCCATACTAAGATCATCAAGTAAATATTTGTATTTTTCTTTTGTTTTGAAAAGTTTTACAGAAGTATAAATTCATGCAATTTACAGCTCTCAAGCTATGATGCCATTTCACAAATAAAGAGAAGAAGAGGTGTATTGGGTATGTATCTTGGTGACATATTCCTTTGTGTTATGCTGGAGATCAGACCAGCTGGAGTTTTCACTCCAAAACATGATCTTCCCTATGAGTAGCAAACAGACTTCACTTCGTTTTCTAAATGAGGAAGAAAAAAAGTGGTACTTGGTCTGGCAGCAGACTTGTGTTCTAGGGACCTTTAATATATACATCTTAAAGATGCATACTCCTTTGGGATATATTATCCCGCTCCTCTCTACAGTGCCAAGCGGGTCAATGGATCATTTTTATTTTTGTGTTCTTTGCTACTTGAAGTGTTTTCTTGGCTTACAGATTTTCTTAATAGAGACCTTTTTCTTAGACATTAAAAGCACTGCTTTAGGTGACTTTCAGAGCTTCTGTGTATACTTTGGCATTTTACCTAATTGGGACTCCTGCATTCAGACTGCACTGATGCGATACGATTATTTGATGTGTTTTTCACTTTTTTTTTTCTAGTGGTTGTTGCTTCATATGCTCATTGCTTCAGCTCACATCTTAGAATAAAATCCTTATTCTCTATCGATTTGATTTGTACATGTTGTTTTCAGTACTGGGGCGAATCTGACGGGCTCCTTTCTGCACAGCTAACCTGTGCAAAACTCCTGGCTCAGTCTATGGGGAACTGTGTTTTAAGCCAAAGGGGAAGGAGAGGTCACCAGGTAAGGATTTTTGCTTACAAAACTGTCTGCGATATTTGTTCAGGTAGGAGGAAAAGGGAAAACGGGGAGGTTGGGGCTTGGCTGCCGGTGGCTGTTCTGTTCCTTAGGCAAGTCCTGCTGATGGAGATGGGATTCTCGGTGCTCTGCCCGTGCAGCCCCGGGCTCTGAGAGGCTCCAGCCCATCCCTTGCTGAGCTGGGGCCGGGACCTCGGGGTGGCTTTTAGGAGTAGCGGTAGATGTAGGAAGGCTTTCAAGGGAGAGGAAATCCAGGAGCGGGTGAGAGGGAGGATAGTAAAGTTAAAACTGTAGGAATTAATTCTGCAAAGCATCCGTCCCTGAAAATACAGGGTCCTTGAGAAGGTTCAGTCGCTTGCAGGCAGAGAAAATGGAAAATTATTTGAGAGATCTGTAACATATCTTAAGATGGGGACCCATGCTTTCTTTTACGTGATATCATAATGTGTTGAGTATCAAAGGTGCATTATAATTTTTGACTTTGGAATGAGCTTTTGTTATTTTCCTTTAAAAAAAAAACATGACTTAAAATCAGTAACTATGAAGAGGGAGAGAGAAGAACACTGTCTAAGTTCTGGCCAAGCACAACTTGCTTGATATTAATGCAGTTTAGCTCCAGGTGAAAGATTTATTTTAAGTATGCAAAGAGGTCCAAATATTTCTGCTAGGGAGTGTGTATTGTGGGAGATCGGGGGAAAAACAAGCTGCTGAATAGAATAGAATATGTTGCAAAGGAAGATTTTAAAGGTGCATTTGACTTGTGTGGCAATCTTTTGTTGCTCAAAATAATTAATGTATACATGAAGTGGGGAAAAAAGAGAAATAAAAGATAAACCATGAAAACATTTTCTTGTTTTAGTATTTTTGCAGTCACTACGTGAAAGCATTTGAGGTACTTCCTACTTCTGTTAAATTCTGTTTATAGTTTCTGAGGTCTACTTCCTTCCTGTTATGATTTCAGTGGCATTATAAATGACATGTTTTACTCCTGTCAATACTGAAGGCATGGCTGGTGTTTTTAAAATGAATTTACAGTGTGTATTTGTGTCGATATTCTCTTGTGTCAATTTCTCTTATGTTAGTATTGCCACAATCAAAATTATTTCTTGAAGGGGGGTTCGTATCAGAGTTCTGGAAATGAAGTATATGTTTGTAAAATCTAGTTCTGCTAAGTGATTCTGCCTCCTACTGAAAACTGTATTATTTGCCTTAGAGGGGATGTAGGTTAACCAGAAATGAGGAGATATATTTTAAGCTGAAATACAACGTAACACGGTTTGTGGAAAAAACACAGGATTCACGTGAAAACCCCTGTGGCCTTTTACACAGGCACATATATGCTGTTTACATCAGCGTTTGTCAGCAGAGTGGAGGTGGGGAAACACCACCTTCAGTGAGAGCTTTCAGGAAAAAGTAAAGCATTCTCTGCTGCACACATTTAGATCATTGTCTGTGTTTATACACATAGAGAGGGAGAAAGAGAGCAAAAGAGGACTTTTTTTAAAAAAAAAGAGGAGTAATTTGAAAAATAATTTCACATTTCTCAGACAGAAGTATGTGTCATATTTAGCTGAACTTGGAGGGCAATAGACTGACAAAAACTTTTCATCCAACAATATCATCAATATTTCATCAATATCTGATCCGCTTAGCAAGTGTCAAAGACTTACATATTTATGATCAAGTGTATGTGAGTTTGGTCAGCCCCAAAGAGAAGCTGAAAGGTCCCGTTGACTTGGAACCAGTTTAAACCTACCTTGTCTGCAGGTTATTCTCAAGTTAATATACGCTTATATTTCATATATGTAGCTAGAAGTGCGTTATTTTTGAATCCCAGTGGATTGGTTGCCCTCACTAACCCATACAACTCTGCAGACACTGTTGGGTGATGCATAGAAATTGCCTGACTGTTTGCAAAATGTTAAATGACTTGAATTTGCTAAAATGCCAGTCAAGGTGGAACTAACAGGAGTCCTAAAATAACAATTTCTTGAACCTCCTTGTAGACCAAACAGCTAAGTAAACAAAGAATGCAATAGGGTAGGATAGGATGGGCACACTTGAGGATGGCATCCTGCCCTTCTAGCAGTCAGTAAAAGGGTAAAGCACTTACATATGTGAACCAAAAAAGGTGTTGGACACTATGGTTCTTAGCTGGGTTTGGGGCTTCTGTTTTACAGTGGTGGATTGTGGCCCAAAAGCTGATGTGTAAGTAACCAAAGGAGGAAGGTGCTGACCCTGGGGGCCCTGCACAGGCTCGCATTTTCTAAAAGGGAAATGGTCAAGAAAGGGTAGAATCTGGACCATTTTTATTCCAGCTCTTAGATGTGAGGAGGTTCATGGCCTGGAAAACAATGGAGATGAAACACAGGACTGCATTTTGCAAATGCATTTGTATTGTTTTTGCAGAGCTGGCACAGCTCATATGTCTCATATGTCTGTGCATGCCAGCTGGTGGTCTCCTGACAGTTTAGTTACAGTGTTATTGATTAAGGCAAGGTTTGTGACCGTGCTCTGGTCACTTTTTCTAAAATCAGTCTTCCAAACTTTGACTTTTTTTTCTCAATAATAATAGTAATAGTAATAAGCACAAGTTCTGTCTTTAAAGTCAAGAGAACAGATAGATTTAGGTGACTTCTTTTGTACAAACTGCAGATAATACATGTCCTCCACCATCTACCTTGGAAATAGTCCAACTTTGACTTGGCCTTGGTCTCTCTTGGTTTCAAGCTTGGTTTTGGCATTCTTTCTCTGGAAAGGTCTGAATTCCAAAGACATGGAGATTGAGGTTGGTCTGGCTTTTAATCCCCCTTTTTAATCCCTTTCCCAGACAGGCAGAGTTGATGTCGATGGAACAACAATGAAATGTCACCTGTCAGGGCAAGATGTCCTGAAAATATCCCCAGGTATGAGCTCTGATTAGGAGCTTAGAACAAATATTTGTACCTTAATGACTGAAAAACACTTGCTAAAATCTCTCTGTGACACCAGTACTAGTGCAACATACATATCACCATGTGCATCAAACTTACTTCACCATATTCTAACCATGTTGTCCACATTTCTCCTCAATTTCTTCACCAAGAGCAGATGTTCAAATCTGACTGCCCTAAATCAGGCAGCTAAAGGAATGTCCTGTCTTTTTTTTCCATTCCCCAAGATCCAGAATCTCCTCGTGGGCTGATAGAGGTGCCAACCTTAGCTCATCAAAAAATTTCCTTCTCTAGTCATGTGGATTGCTAAGTATCTTGTGGTTATAGTTAAAAATTTCATGTCTCCCTTGGGTCTTCTCTCAATCTTCCGCTATGTTGACACCAAGCTCTAAAGGCAGGGTATAGTTCTCACTGTGTGTTTGTACATTGCCAAGCACAGTCGGGCACTGCCCTTGAAGGAGAACCTCTAAGCAGCATCTCATTTCTCATAATCATGAGTAAGATGGTCTTGGGTTTCATGTGTTACAATTCACACCTTAGATTTCATAAAATGCTCAGCAGAATATAATCGTGGCAATAACTTAATTGTGGCTTTCCCATAGGAAACTGATGTGAAGCTTATTTCTGCCTGAATCACCACATTCAAATTATTTTTTCTCAAGGAGGTGATTGAAACAATTGTTTCTCACGCTCCTCTTACAGCCATTCATAATTTTCTTGCAAAGGTGAAGGTTGAACATTTCTAGTTTCTAGCACAGAGGATCTAGGCTCAGATAAAATCATTTTTAGAGGTAGATTCCTTACTTCTGTCCTTTCAAACTTCTCCTGGGATTCAAAATTTTTACATGCTCAGAAACCAAAGTTATTGGTCAGGTCTCGTTACATCTCCAATAACTCATTTTCATTTCCTCTTTTTGCACATGATCAAGAGGTTTAACCCTCTTCATGACTGTCCCCTCCCACAGAAAAACCCATGCAAGCAGTAGTGAGAGAGACTTCAAAAACAGTGTGAATGACATCATCATGTAGCTACTGTAGAGACGTCAATCTCCAAGAAATAGGAAAGGTCAGAAGTGTTCAGGGCAAAGGTTTTTCACAAAACAACCCCCCAAAAAAACCCAAGCTCTGTCTGAAGAATTCATACCATGCTTTTCCGTTATCTCTTCTTTCCCTCAAATATGTGGAGAGCCTCCATCCAGAGGAATTACTGCTCTGTGATTTTAAATGATTTTTATTTTTTCTTCATCCTTGAGCACTGGTCATGATAGCTTTTGCCATACTTGAGTTGATGAGGGAATGAGATGGACTAAAACAGATGACAGGAATTTGCATGGGAATTAGTTCCCACTCCCCAGATAACTGAAAGCTTTCATTGCCCCATCTTAAACATGATTCTGACCAATGAACACAAGTCATCATTGGGTTTTGCTTTGTGTCTCAGGAGAAGGCACGGCCAGCCACTTGTCCGTCTCCTCACCTTCCAGCTTGCAGCAGGGTGCCTGGGGCAGGCGGACGTGGTGAGAGCAGTGACGTGGCCCCTCCAGTCTGCTTGTCCTTCTCCTTGTCCTGTGCACTGAGTCTTCCTGAGTTCAGCCGGGGCAGCTAATGGCTGGAGGGAAGGGTAGAAAAAAGGGACAAATCAAGTCCACCACAAAGGAGAAGGAAGCTGAAGAAGTCTGGGGCAGCCTGAGCAAGATCTCTGTCTGAATTAGTTACAGCTGAGGCACATATTTATTGCAGGCATCCAATGAAGTAGGTGCGAGTCACCCATACCTGCACATGAGGCAACGCCAACCTCAAGGGTGACTCGGAATTCTCACTTTCTTTAAAACCATCCTTTTTACAACTAAAATGGCTTGCCTACAATCCCCACAGATGCAGGCGCTATTTAAATATAGCAAGCATTGATGCCTATCTGTAAATTACAAGGAAATGAATAAATCGAGGCAACATAAACCACAAAAAGGAAGTCAAAAATCAGCCGAAACTTTGATTGGTTGGCTCCTGTCGAAGGAACCTGCCTAACCTTCATGATCCACTCCACCAGTAACATAACAACTGAATCAAACCCACAGGTCCTGATTCCTAAGCCACTGTCACTCGATTTGAAACTATATCAGCTTCTCCGCACGTACATCTACAAGTACTTGTCAAGGATCTGGCCCACATTTAGTGGTCTAGACATGTGCTGTGGGGGCACTCAGCTCGGAAAAGCTGAATGCGCCCGAGACATCGAGTGTCTGACAATCCCTGTCTCACGGAGGGGATGGCGCTGTGTTTTCTGGAACTGATGAGTTCATTTCTGGGAGGTGTTGGTGGGGGGGCTGCTTCAGTAAATGAGGGTTGCGAAGAGGATTTATGCAGGAAGTTAGGGGAAAATGTTGAAAGGCTTGTTTCTTGCTTCTTTTTATTTGAAGAGACGTGTCTGTGTCACTTAACATCTGCAGATTGCTACGTGCAGATACTCAGCATGGAGAAAAACAAAATTTCTGCTTGGCTTCATTTTAACTATGAAGACTAATTTTTTTAAAAGAATTTATTTTTTAAAATATCTAGATCATTAAGAAAAAAATGAAAGTTTTGCATATGTTTTGCATATACATATGTTTGCACAGTTTTTTTCATGTGCAGCTAGCAAGCCACCTTCATCTCTCCAAAATTACATTTATTGCAGTTGGCCAGTTTCATTCCCATTTGTCCTGCAAGATCATATGGAAAATAAACTGCACACCTGGTTTCCTTCCTGATCCTCCTTCCACATGCTCAGTAATTCTGGAAAAGTAAGGCAGTAATTCTTGTGCCACTGATCCCTTCTTCTGTCTTCAAGTTTGTGGAGATGGTTTTGATTTATGACGGTGAAAATAGGTAACTGAGTGGTGATGTGTAATCTCTCCTTTCAGCCTTTCCAAGGGCTGCCAGAGAGCTCTTACAAGGAGGCTGGTACTGAAAATATGCAAGCATTAGTCTCACAAGAAATGTTCCTTCCAACACCGGCCAAACTATGTCTTTCCCAGGAAACATCTCCATCTTTGGACAAGAAGGGCAGACCGTGGTCTACAGTGGACACAAGGAGGCAGAAAGGAAGGGTGGAGGAGTGAAGCAGGCTGATGCCAATGTCTGCCAGGAGTCTTTAGCTGGGAATTATTAGAGCCATTTAGTGCGGGTGGGTTGGCAGCTGAAATTTGCCTTGTCTTTCATAAGGAAAGGGGAGAGCAGGTCTGGAGCAGGGAAGTGGGTTTTGACCCACTATTTCTCAGAAAGAAGACAGCACAGACAGACCTCGGGAGCAGGAAGGGCATAAAAATGTAATCAATGGCCCCTCTCCCCACTAAAGAAAAGGAGAGAGAGATAAGCTTAAAATGGCTAGAAGAGGAGGCTAGGTATAAGCTGCTGCTTGTGGCTGCAAAGGGAAGTAGATTAATTGGCAGGAGGAGCCAGCTGTCAGCTACGGAACAGACTGGCAAAAGGCTGGGAAGCAGTAAGGGAGCTGGCCAGGAGCAAGCCTGGAAGCAACACCAAGTGAGCATGGAGGAGAGGACAGAGGGGAAAAAAAAGGGCTTCAAAAGGAGCAGAAGTCATCTCTTTAACTGCAGGGGAGGGTGGCAGCAGGATTACTCACTGAAGGCATAAGCAGAAGTCGAGGGACAGTTTGGGGAATGTCTTGGCTGAAATAGGAGACAGAGACTGAGGAAGAAGTGGGAGGGAGGGAAAGAGCAAAGAAGGCACAGCAGGAAGGATGTTATAGTCACTGGTTCTCTGGACAGAAGAAGGAAGGGAGGTCAAAAAGGTTGAAGAGGATGGTGAAGGTCAGAAATAAGCAGTGCAGTTGGTATGAAGGGGAATCAGTGCTGTGTGGCACAGGGGAAGGAGGGTGGAGGTTATTGGAAGGTCTTGCCAGAAGGCTTTCAGTGACACTGGAAAAATGGGAAAAAGCAGATACTGAACTGGGGTAGATGTTACTGGGACTTAGTGTGAAAGGGAGAGAAAAGCAAGAGACTGAAAGTTGTTGGAGAGGTCCCAAAGCAATCCAGCAATGCAGAGGGACAAGGGGGGGCTGCAAACGTCCGAGAAGCCATGGTAGGCAGGCAACACAGCCAAGGTCATGGAAAGGCCAGGCAGACAGACAAGATGATGATGCTGAGGGAGATGAGAAGGTGGCTAGAGAGAAGGAACTGAGAGCCCAGAAATCAGATAAGGAGCTGTGCGTAGACTGAAAACGTTTTTAAGAGGAGCAAAAGTTAACAAGTGGTCCTGATGCGGTGAAGCCCTAGTGAAAGTGGGATGCTAAATAATTCCTCAGTTCCTCAACAATGTTAAGCCAAGCTTCCTTGGCTTCTAGGAAGAGTCTCCCCACAGCTACCCACATGCTCCTGCTCCCATCAAGGTCTCTGTGGCTTTGTGCTGAGGGGGAGACACGAAAGGGTATATTTTTTTTTGGAATGGAGACTGCAATTCCTGCTGCATATGCCATAGAGTCTTAAGACTGGAAAGGATCTAGTGAGCCAGTAAGGCTGATTTTAAGCAGCAATTAATCTCAGTCAGTCATTTACTTCGTTGCAAATGATAAAGAAGTACCACCTCTAATTACCAGTAGGTGCTGCTTCTTTTCTCTGGGAAGCATCAGGCTGTTGCATTGACAGTGCCACAACCTTGCTCCCAGCAAAAGGCATGGTTGTGAGCTGCAGGTGTGTGAGGAAACGCGCACAGCATGGCTTTGGATCAGACATGCCTGAATGCCTGCTGTGTCTCTTCCCAAAGACAGGCAGTCTGTGCTGTGTAGGGAGCACCTCCCTGGCCCACAGAGCCCCTCTTAGCCAAGCTGCGTATCTGGTTGCAGGAACTGGCCATTCCCTTCTCTGTTGCATGGGCGGATGGAAAAGGCCACACGAGCCAAGTGAAGGTGTCCGCACAACACTGGAATAGGATTCAGGCTAGAATGTGCCTAGAAAACCCCGACACGCTCACAGCTCTGCCTTGGGTGCCTTATGTGAGCTGGGCGAGCCAGAGGAATGGCAGCGTGCATGCAGAAACCTGCTTGTGAGGTTGGCCAAGGGGCAGTTGGAAAGTCTGTGGTAGGTCCAGGATAAAGCCATGCCAAAGGCTATCCAGAATCATCCTCTGCTATTAAAATGGCCCTGTGTTTATTTGTTAGTGCTCTGTTAGCCCTGCTTTTAAACACGTCGCAGAAGGACAGTTTAAAGATGGACACAAAGGAAATATTTATTCACAATGGAGAAGTGCCATTTATCAGTTTTAATGGAGATGATTAAAGCAAAGGTTTTCTTTCCACTTTAGGGAATATTGTGAACTGTGTTCATTTGTATTAGTATTAGCACTAACAACAACAGCAGCAAGTATTTTTTTCAGTGGAAACTCAGGTATTCATGTATAGTCTTAGAAGGGGAATTGGGGCAGGGCTCAGGGTGGGGACTTGAAATCTCG
The DNA here is from genome assembly GCA_034781795.1 of Crypturellus tataupa. Taxonomy (NCBI): domain Eukaryota; kingdom Metazoa; phylum Chordata; class Aves; order Tinamiformes; family Tinamidae; genus Crypturellus; species Crypturellus tataupa. The sequence goes on from JAWLRI010000153.1 coordinate 81,213, forward strand.
ATTCCACTGACTTTGTGGACTAAGATCTCATCCCATTGAGCAAAACCTCTTTTCAAAAAACAGAGCTAACGTTCGTCATTTGGGAGCCTGTCTATAATGTTACTTGACTGTCGAGGACATCCCATGAACCTGACAGTTTGTGAGCAAAGCCACTTGTGTTTTGATGGCTAATTTGTAACCAAAGTAAGTTGTGCAGTGGAAATAATTATCTCATTGTCTGGTTCAGTCACTTCAGCAAGGTGTTTGCAGAACGCAGCTGCTTTGTATAGGATAGCAGAAAAGCAATGGGCTGGCTAATTCAATTAAAAGCGAACAGTTACATTCTAGGCACTGACAGCATGTGGGAGGAAGTGGTGTTGTTTCCATTGTGACTGGCAGTGAAAGACGAGCAAAAACAAGGTGGTTTGAGGAACGCTTGCGTGTTAATGGCATTTCCCTGTTCTGTTTGTCAAGCAAAGGTGGGAATATAGAGTCAGAGCTTACTTGAATACTGTTCTTTTACAAGAAAAGGTAAGTGGCCTCCATGGGAATGATGCTGAACATCTGGCTGCCCTGAGGAGCTGACAGCACCATGTCTGTGAGCGTGCACTTATGCTGTAGGTGCTCAGATGAGCTCTCTGTGGGTGAAACAGAAAAAGCATTGCTGTGCACTGCATGTGCTGGAGATGAGAACGGCTCTGTTGGGAGCACGCGCTTACTCCTGCTCTCGCTCTGGGTGCACCTTGTGCCACATGGTGCCAAGTGGCACGTTATACCTAGGGAAAGGCTGGCTCTGGCATGGCTGACTCAGCCCCGAGCGTGGTCACTGCACTTATACTGTAGGTGCTCAGATGAGCTCTCTGTGCGTGAAACAAAGAGCTCATCTGAGTCCACTGTCCACGTTGCAGTGATGGGCTTCGCAGTCTGACTGCGGCATCAGAGCACAATAATTCCAGGAGTGAATAGGACTCTTGGCCTAGTGGCTGCATCAGACAACACAACAGAACAGTGTGCACTTGCCCAGGGGATTTGGGGAGCCTCTGCTACACACTGGGGGAGAGTTGGGAACATACAAGCAGAAGATGGCACAGAAGCTTCACAGCACAAAAATGTGGCCTATATTAAAGGAGGCATCATCATGGCAGACAAGCATCCATGCCTCTAGTACCAGGGCAGGGTATTGATGCTCTGCTTTCCTGCTTGCTGCCCGCCCACTTGCTGCTTGCAGCCCAGTCCTACTCCATCTCTGCCTGCTGCTGCAGGCTCATCCTTGTGGTCACTCTTGGCCTTGTATTACTCTTTTTATTATTATTATTATTTCTCCTCAGCCACGTAATGATAAAAATAAAAATTTCTCCAAATGTTTTCTGGCAATTTCAATAGAAGAGTGAAGCTCTGAACTTACCTCTGCCATTTAAAAGATGAATACAGTGCAGGAAAATTGTAAAAAATTAAATAAGGTTCCTTCCCAGTGTGCTGGGTGCCCTGGATGCGATGTCCTCCAAGGCTTTCCTGAAATAGCCTCTGCGGTCAGTCCCCCACAAACAGTATGAGCGAAGAAGCAGAGAGCTTCCTCTGCCTTAGGAATGTCCTAACAAACCCTTGAAACGAGTGTCTAGATCTCTTGAGCTGGTTTCAAATAAAAAAAAGAGGAATTATAACCCAAGAATATCCACAAGCCAAGACAGCAGCATGTGTGCTGGCAAGGGCACAGCCCTGCTGTCCAACTCGCACAGAATCACAGAATGATTAAGGTTGGAAGGTCCCTTACAACCTAGATCTAGAGATCATGTAGTCCACCCCCCCTGCTCCAGCAGGGACACCTAGAGCACATGGCACAGAGTGGCATCCAGGTGGGTTTGGAAGATCTCCAGAGAGGGAGACTCCACAGCCTCTCACAGGAAAGAAGTTCTTCCTCACATAGAAATGGAACTGCCTGTTTTTCAGTTTGTACCCACTACCCCTTGTCCTGTCACTGGCCACCATGGAGACGAGTTTGGCCCCACTCTCCCTACATTCCCCTCTCAGATATTGTACATATTGATCAGATCTCCCCTCAGTCTTCTCTTCTCCAGGCTAAACAGGCCCCGCTCCCTTTTAGTCTTTCCTCATATGAAAGATGCTCCAGTCCCTTAATCATCTTTGTCACTCTACACTGGACCCTCTCTAGAAGCTCCACATCCCTCTTGTCCTGGGTAGCCCAGACCTGCACCCAATACTCCAGGTGCAGCCTCACCAGGGCTGAGCAGAGCGGCAGGATCCCCTCGACCTGCTGGCAACGCTCCTCCTCATGCAGGCGAGGACCTCATTGGACTTCTTGGCCTCGAGGGAACATTGCTGCCTCATGGTTAACTTGTTAACTTGGCCCAGGACATTTCAGTCTGGTGCTCTCAGGGCTATGAGCTGCAAAAAGCTTTAGTTGCCCAAAGGGTTTTTTTTTTCATTTCCCGCTCCCATACCCCAGTACTTGGGCTTGCCCGAGCTGAGCACTGCTGAGAGGGATGGGCATCATGCTCTTCAAGGTAAAACTCTTGTGCTTAGCATGTATCTGCTGCACAAAAGCAGCCACGACTTGGCTGCATTGACTTATGTGAAAAGCCAGTTCCTTTTGTTCTGTGGTTGGCATCAGGAACTTCACGCTAGTGATTTTTTTTTGTTAAGTTGTTGTTTTCTCCTGTTTGAATGAGCCTCCCCTCACCCCACCCCCAGCTCTGTGTGCTCCCAGCTGCCATTTTGGGTTTTGCCTCCCTGTAGTTCAGAAATGCTGCAAGGAGGGGAGGGAAGGTGGTTTGCTTGAGCGTGGCTCAGCCTTGATTTTCATGCTGAAGGAAAGGGCTGGCCCTACACCATATCCCCCCACGCTGCGGACCATTCCCACGCAGGTTCCCTCCAGGGCAGGCGCATGCGACGCCCTTCGTGCAGGCGACGCGGTGGCGATGGGCGTGAGGCGGGTGGAGGTGGCGGGCAGCGAGCGCCGCTGTGAGGGGAGCGGCACCAGGGACGGCCTTTAGCTCTGGCCTTGGAGATGGTGCCACGTGGGCACCTCCCAGCGCGTCCGCAGCAGGGCACGTGGGGCTGATGTGCGTGGATTGGGGGGAACGGGGCAAGGGGCAGCATGGCGCAACCCTCCAGCCCTTGCTCATGTGCTGCTCACCACCAGTGCAAGGGCAGGAAATTGCCCCGGAGCCACTAATAGATGGAAGCAAAACTGAAACTGCACTATTAGGCGCCGGAGGGGAGCTTTTTTTCTCTTTCTCTCTCTCTTTTTTTTTAAGATGGGCATTTTGTGGGGTATTAATGGAACTGGGCACCACCTATTGCCTCCCTCTGCCGCTTGTGCTGTGAGCTTGTTGCAGGAGCCGCGAGTGGGGCTGTCGTGGCCCCTTGGCTCCAGCTATGCCCATGACAGCAGCATCGTTCATGGGAATCAGGCTGCATCCCATGTGGGTGTTTGCATTTTTTTTCTGTTTTTTCTTTTTCCACTGCCGTCACAGGTCTGTCTGCTTTGCTTCTGCCTGTCAATAAGGGGCTGCTGGACAATAAGAATTCTGTTTTGCAGAAAAAGCAACGAGTTTTCTGACATTTGGGGTTTGCTTTTTTTTTTTTTCAATTCTGAAATATTTCTCTTTAAAATTTTCCTGTAGAAACCTTCAATAAATAACCAAGAAAAAAAAAGGAAAAAAAAAAAGAAAGGAAAGGATAGGATAGAAAAAATTAGAAAAATCATCAAAGAGCCGCTCAAAAACTGTGAACACTACTCCTCACAGCTAAGAGATTGGGAAGTTGGATATAAAGAAATAAGTCCTGGTTCAACTTGGTCTCCCCAGTCACCTGTGTAATCTGGCAGGAATACCCTCAGTTCAAGCTGTTGTGACTGGTATAAACAGTCACGGACGGTGTGAGAGGATGCTGGCTGAACAGGTACAACGTGAGCAGCCAGGTCTGAAAGCGAGTGTGGCTGCTCGCTCTGTCGGGATGCAAGGCAGAGCCAGAGGCCTGTGGGCCTCCCTGCGCTGCAGAGCACAGGGAGCTAAGTAGGAAATAAAGTCTTCTGGGAAAGCTTTGCTCATGCCCAGACTTCCCCCAGTGTCCTGTGCGCTGGCATCCTCCCTGGCCCATGAAGGGTGGCTCTTTCTCTCTCTTCTCAACCAGAAGTGACTTGAGCTGCCTCACACAAGGTCCTGCCAGGGTCCAGCAGTACAGAGCATCTTCCCAGCAGAGGTTGAAAGGTGGGAGACTCCTTTCACCCACATAGATTTGCAGCTATTAGGCTTAAACCTGTGGGCTGAATCCCTGCTACCTGGTTCTCCTGGTGGCATGGACATTTCTACTGTGGTCACCCTGGTTGTGAGATGTCCTTTGTCCTTGCTCCTACCTGCCCAGATGCAAAGCCCCGCTCAGCTGCACTGCTGATGTGTTTGCCTGGAAGATATCGAGAAGAGCAGCCGCAGCAGGAGCTGGTCTTCGCCGTCTGTTACGCAGCAGGATTTTGGTTTTGTGTGCTCAGATGCCTCTCTGAAAAGTCTGGGTTGCTTTGAGGCCCTGTGTGTGCAAGGAAAAACATGCTTTGACAGATCTGCATAGCCTGCAGTGAGCGTGCACAGCAGCACTGGGGGGGCTGAAGCACAGTTCGGAGTTTATGTGCATAACCCGGTTTTCTAAAAACAGAACACTTAGTCAGACATAGAGTAGAGGTGCCACTTGACTCTACTCCAGCCCTTTTATATATAGTCCCTATTTCTCCTGATTTTACTTCAGCAGTTACTGTATGAATTGAAGCTTAGAAGTGGTATGGAGGCAGGGAGGGGATCTGGAGTCAGTTTGTGTTTGCTTGTTGAGCTGAGGCTGCTGGTTGAATGGATATGGGGGAGGTTATGGCTGGAGAGTTCCCTCTGCAAAGCTTCTGTAAAGGCTTAGCTGCAGCAAACAACTGATATTAATTGCCAGTGTGTGTGTGAGGTGTTAATATTATCTCAAATGAAACCTGAAACTGGCTCAAAACCTGTAGTCAAAATGCAGAGAAGCGAGCAGAGGGACCCTGAGCTCGTCTTTAAGCACCTCAGGCTGGAAGCCTCAGCAGGCCCCTTGCAGTCTGTCGTGCAGCTTCAAGGAACCCCAGAAAAATCATGCAGACATGAGGCCCCGTGGTGCTCCCGCCACCCCTTCCCTCGATGTGCCTCCCAGTGACGTCAGGTAGAGCTGCATCTGCTTTGGAGGTTCCCAAACTGATGAATCAAGGTCGCTGCTTATGAAAGCAATTCAAAGCACACACAAATAGGAGGCCACTCTCTTTCTCTCTTGGCATTTTTACAAAGCCATGGCAACGTAAATAGAGACTCATAACAGCCACAACATAGATCTCCGGAGGAGCCTGAGGACTCTTCCTAGAGAAGATACGCATATGTGCCAATCTTAGGCCCAGACTGTTTTAAGTAGGGATAAACAAAACTGTTCTTTTTAGTCACTTAGGCTGCTCCATTCAAAGCTAGGGAACTTAAAAATGAGGAATCGCTTTCCATTTTGCTCACTTTAAAGGATCGACCTGATTTTTCTCTTTTCAGTGGTACCAAGCAACTTCTGAATAAACAGCTTGTCTCTTTCTGAAGAGTTTCCTACCTCTTTTTAATAAAAACAGTGTATGATCAGGGTGCCCATGCACATGCACAGACACACGCACGCAAACTAATCAGGTCATCTACATGTTAGAGCCAAATGCAACAAAACCACCAAAAACCCTCGAAAAACCCAAAGGCCAGACTTCACCTTCAGTAAAGGCAAGCGTGATGCTGTCAGAACTTTCAAAAATTTGAGTATTTAGTTTTTATTATTAATTCACTCCTCTGCATTAACTGTCTAGACATCAAACCAAAATGAGGTTACGTAGTACAGTAGCATGTAATAAAGGACATTTCTTGTCCTCAGAAACTTCCTGTCTGGAGATTAGAAGCAACTCCAGCCAGAGCCTTCCTCTACTGCCAGCTTTAAAATAAAATTATTAAAGAGAGTGTTGAAAAGGGAAAGATCAAAGTTTAGGTTAAAGGGTAAACAGTGAGAGCAACTCAAAATCTGGGTGGTATTCCTCAAATGCAGTCTGCAACGTGCTGAGAAGTGAATGCAAGTCCCACTGACGACCGCCTTGAGTGCTCAGGCACACGGAGCTCACCTTGTGCTGCCTGCCAGGGCTGCCGCAGCGAGCACATCTGCGTGCTCTGCTGCCCGCGTTGGCAGCACAGGGAGCATCTCGAGGTGCTGGTTCTGCTCCCTGTGACAGCAGCAGGAGGAGGAGCAGGCATGTGGGATGCCCTTGCACCCCGCGGCGCGCATGTGGGGTCTCAGCATGGCAGATGAAGCTGCAGGTGGTATGGGGCAGTCGTTGAGGCCAGTCCCAACTGGGGCTTCCCCTTGGGTTGCTGCATTGTGGATGCAGTGACCAAGCCTGGTGACAGGCACTGGGCTGCATGGTGGCAGCCACAGTGAGTTAGGGCTTGTGGTTACCTTAGAAGTTGCTTTTAAAGAGAGCGAACAACTTGCTGATGACCACATATACCAGAATAACTGGTAGCTAGGCTGGGAATTAAATCTAGCTCCTCTATGTCCTTTCAGTGCTATAGGAGAAAGATTTCTGTACCGCACTGGAAGAAAAGCAGGATGGTGGTGGTGAAGTACCTATCTGAAGTAAGACATAGACCTGCTCCAACAACCCATTTTTTTAGAGCAATTACGCCCACTATCCTAAATAGGAAGGAAATCCCAGAGGCCTTGGCAAGGATTGGGCTTTATTGGAAAGGATGAATTACCCACTATCTCCTGCCTCTGATGCATAGCAGGTTGGACATGAGAGGGGTGGAAAAGAGCTGGAGAATACAACTGAAGCACATGCAATGCATCGCTGTTGAGCTGGGAAGGAAAAGAACTGATAGGGGGAAGCTTCAGCAGAGCTGTCAGCATTTAGAAAAGCCTCAGAACCCATGATTCAGAGGTGACCATCACCTCTGTTGCTCTGCCTGAAGAGGTGGGTGTTCCACTTCTCAGAAAGTGAGCTCTGTATTTACAAACCCAACAATTTTACAAGCCCACTTATTTACAAAGCCTGTTGCTGAAAGTGTGTTGCCTTGAACTCTCGTAGGAAGTCTCTTTAATCAGACAAGTTTCACATCTCTTATTTGCTTTGGGTTGTTTCTTTTCTTTCTTTCTTTCTTTTTTTTTTTTTTTTTTTGCACTTCATGTACAATATTAAGCATATTATGCTGCAGAGGTAGCTATATAGGTAAATGCTAAGAAATATGAGCATTAGCCTTGTCTGTACGGTTCTTGTGTGCCTGGGGTATGGAGTTTCCTTGGCTTAAGGAGACAGAAATGGAAGGGAGACGGCAAACTAGAGCAAGGAGGTGTGATAGTGTCATTTGGGACACTCGGGCTGCAGTGCTGGACAGCTGCTCCTTCAGCTAGTGCAGGTTGGCAGCTCTCTGCTTATGCCTCAGCCAGGGTGTCCCTTAGATGTGCCAGGCACTTGCTCCTTGGGGCCTCCTGGTTCCTCCTTCCTCTCCTTTCTCTCATGCCTTCGTCTCTCCTTGCTGTTGGTCCCCAGCTCCTTCTAGCCCATATGCCCCTTCCCTCCGTCCTCACTCAGACGGTTTCTCGCCCAACTCCGTATCCTCCCACCGTCAACACCAAGCAGCTGCTGAGGGGATGGGGAATCGTTTCCTTCACTGGCTTCCACTTTTGTTTCCCCATCCCAGACCTACCAGCTCGACAGCAGTTTCTCTCTCCACCTTTCGTTCCCGGTCTCGTCCCAGTCCACATCTTTCTCTTCCGTCTGACTCCAGCTCCTTTTCCCTTGCCACTAGGGCTTTTACTGCCCAGCCCCATCCACTCTTGTGGCAGTGGGACCTTCCTTCAAGGCAAGATGGTACCAAAACCCAAAGTTCAGCCACAGTTATTGAGATTTTTTTTTCTGTCCAGCTTCAGCAGACTCTTGTGAGCGAGTGAGATGATTTATCTCTTCAGAGGCTTATAACTTGGCAAAATTTGGATGGAGATTTTTTGCAGGCAAGCGGCACATTCCTGACACACAGGCCAAAATGCTGCCATATTTCAAATCCTTTTTTCCAAAGCCTGGAGACATGAAGAAAAGGTCACCAAACTTCACTACAGATGGGGAAAAAACAATATATCTTCTTCCAGCTAAATGATCAACAACCACTTAAAATTTCCAAGCAGAGAAAATATATTGAGACAGCCTCCAACCTGGAATATTCCAGCCCTAAAGGCCGACATTTGACGAAGTTACAAGCTATTGTAATTAGGAGGCAATAGGCAACTGTTGGAATTGGTGATGCTCCTTTAAAATACATCTTTTTTTTTTTTTTTTTTTCAAAGAACGAAAAAACAAAAACTGCTTTGCAGGTTTATTTGCGATGGTTGGAGAAAAGCGGCACTTTGTTTGTCTATTTCCCACCCCTTTTCTGAATGAAAGTGTTTTACAAATGAAAAATGAGGTTTCCTGAAATGAAGGGCGGCCTTTTATTCTGAGCTGGCTTCCATGAAATGCATCCGAGAGGCTCCCGCGCTTATCTCCGAGCTCGCCGGCGGGCAGTGAGCGGCCCCTGCACACCAGCCGGGCAAGGCGAGTCACGGGTCCCGAGGCAGAGCTGTGGCAAGGGCTGAGTTTCGCCACTTTCGCAGAGCGCCTGAGAAAGTTCTGGGCAGCCTCAGGAAAGCGGCTGGCTGCGTTTTTTGGTTGCCCGCCCCACATGTAGGCTGAAATGTGAAGGGCTTCCTCGCGCGCTTGTCCAGGGTGGCGGTGTGTGCACTGGGAGGCGCCAGCCGGCGCGTGACGGCCTCCCCCTCGCGCCACGGGGCGGCGGACACCCCTGCGGCCGATGCAGACCCCATCGTTGCCGTGCGGATGGGCCCTGCCTAGGGGGCCTTTGTGAGGGGATGGTGCCGGAGGAGGAGAATGAGGGCGGGAAACGGCTGGCGCTGCGGGAGCGTCGTCTGCCCTGTCGTCCTCCCGTGCCCTCCCGTTGTCCTGTGGTCACCTTGCAGGAGCAGCGCGGTCCCCCCGGCTTCTCACCAGCAACGAGCTGGGCTTGCTGTGGGGCTGCTGGCGCTCTCACTCTCCCCGGCACTTTCTGACTCATCTCCACCACCTTTCTCCCGGTCTTTTCTCTCTCTTTCCTTTCAATTACTTGTGGCCCAGTCCCTCTTTTCTTGGTCATTGCTACTGCCTGGCATGCCAGGGATCCTAGAGGGCAGTCAGGAAGCGCTACAAACTTCTTCCCCATGGAGTGAGAAAAAACACCTGCCCGTGGAAATACAGCCTGACATGCACAGCTTCCGTGGCCAGGTCACACAGATAGGAACCTCCAGGCACATGCAGAAGACTTCAGGCCAGATCCTTCAAGGTTTTATCCAGGAATAGCTGATGCCCTTTGAAGGAGGCTCTGGTATGTGAATTATAGCACCCCAAAACACCTAGCTCATTGAATGGGCACTGAAAATCCCCCACATGAGCCAAGACTGTATGATGTGATGTGTTATTTGCAATTACTGCTCTTTGGATGTGTTAGAATAAATATTCCAAATTAGCACAGGAGGAAAAACTCAACAGAAAAATTAACAACTTGGATATGTAACTCCCTCTTCCATAAGGCTTGTGCAACAGAGGAAAAATAACCCATCCTGTTGCAGTCTTGTGCAGACATTTAATAGTATGGGGAAGCAGCAGTGAAATATTCCTCCCTCAACTCACCCGGTACGCAGAAAGGACAACTTCCCTGAGCTTCACTCTGTGGGACAAACATAAAAGCAAGAGAGTGTCTCTGCTTGTGTCTTTGAGCAAAGGGAGATCTAATGGGAAGAGGCTTGAGGAGATGAAGCCTTTACCTGAGAGCTCCTCTCTCCTGCTGGCATCACTGTCTTGGTGTTAGTTTTATTCCAGGGTCAAAATGGCACATGCAGTAGCAGACTGTGTATAACAGTCTCTTTGGCTAGAGAGAAAACCTTTGCTACAGAGAGGCTATACGTATCAGTACAGCTAGAAAGACACTGGCACTTCAAAATCTCCTTCAAGTAATAACCCTAAATAAATAAAGCACAACACAACCCCTTTCCAATAAACCTGAAGTAAACTAAACCAAGTCAAAACCAAAAGAAATACAAAAACCTAAAAAAAACCCAACCAACTCCAAAACTCTCACAAAAGAAGAGAAATTGAATTTCACAGGTGTGATGAATTTAGTAGATGAAAACCCAAACAGAACTCAAATATGAGGAGTTTGGGGTGTGGGAGGAGTAAGATGAAAACCAGAAGAAATTAAATGCTTGGAGCATCATTCCAAAACTCCTAACATTTTGTGGTGTGGAAGCCGCTGGAGATGGTGCTCAAGCAGCTCTGCAGAGCTTCGTTCCCCTCCTGCTCTCTGCAGCGTGATAAAAGAACAGGAAGGATGTTTGATTGCAGATTGGCCAAGAGCCACTTTCAAAGGGGAGTCATTTAGCGAGATTCACTCATATTTGTATAAGCTCAAACAGAAAAGGAACAACATTGGTAAAGCGACTAGACAGATCTTGCAAAAACACTACATCTTGGACGCCACTGATGGGAAAAACACCCCGTTACATAGAATGCAGCATTACGAGTACTGGTAACACCTCCCAGCGAGCCTCAAACATCTATTTCCAGATGAGTGTTTACTAACACGTGGTCAGTTAAAGCTGAGCATATTGTGCAAAAGTCTGATTATTGCAGCCCTGGTGTTGGTTTTACTTTTCTTTAAAAATAGGCACATATAGGAGGCCTTTTGAGTAGTTGTTCGTTTGTATGACACACCAGAGCTGTCATACTCGGACCAAAATCTGTGAACTGTTCAACCTAAAGTGGTCAACTTGACTAAAAAGGCTCCCCAAAAGGGCTGAGCCATTTTTAACAGTGAATATGGTTTTCAGTTACTACCCGCGGTTGAAGCTGCTTAGTCTGACTTGAGGTCATAAGATAGAACCCACAAAAAGTTTCTTCAATTATTTTAGTGATATGTGACTTCCAGAGATGCTGAGAAAGCTTCTGAAGTTTGGATTATTTTTCATTCATGAGAACTCTTTTTTTTTTCTCTTTTGAAAACACCTCACTGATAACACTTGACACCGTTCACCTCTGACAGGAAATTCTGGAGAGCGTGCGGTGATGGGCAGAGGAGAGACTCCAGCGCTCGCATATCTCACTTCCACGCCTGCCACTGGCACGGGTGACTCACCTGGCCTCTCCGCACCTCACCTTGCACTGCTAGGGAGACTGCAACCCACCTGCTGCCACAGCTCGCTCATTTAATTCAGCAACTACCAAACGTGACTTTTGAGGCTACTGAAGCCAGTGGGAGCTTCTGCATAGGCTTTCGTGGGTTCTGATATTTCAACAAATAAAGCGCATCAGGAGCCATAGATCAAAGGCCCAGGGTAATACTTGAAGTTTCTCTGGATCTGTAAGCTGAGGATTTCACATTAGAGTATCAGCGGAATTAGCACAGTGCTGAGTCGAGGACTCTCATTGCTTCAGTAATGAGGCGCTGTGTGGATGCAGGCCGAAGCCCCCGCTGTGGCGTGGCCTGCATGCCCTGTGCAGACAGGCGAGGCACCAAGGCTGAGCCCAGGCCAGAAGCACAGTCCTGCGGCCGTCCGAGTGCTGCGGCTGGGCTGCTCTGGTCCCGTCCAGCCCCGGCCCGTGCCTTCCTGCCCCCTTCTTCACACCAGCACTTGTGCTCTGGCGATCATTTCTTCCACAGCCTGAATCAGTCTTCAGGCAGAGTAATTGGTTCCAGCAATCAGCAACTCGACCCAAAGGTGCAGGACAGGGCCAGGGTGGCAAGGCTGCAGTCTTAGTTTAATTTCTTTGGACTGGTTGTTGGAGTGTTGGGCCCGACTTTACAATATCTCAGTCCTGCAGCAGAATTCATATTCGACACCTTGTACAAAGCACCTCAAAAATTGTTTCTCAAGACCATATGAGCTGCATGAAAAGCTACCTACACTAGCTGTTACGAAAACTCGGGAGTTCATCTTTAAACATCAGGTACAACACTTCTAGTCTTCAAAACTGCAACTTAGACCTTCCCCTAACTACAACCTTAGGCAACCAAATACTGCTTTGCTTCTTCTTTCTGGCCCGAGGAATCTTATTTTTTGCAGAGCTTAAACAGAGGAGATGGAGGTTCCCCATTCCCAGAAGGGCATCCTGCAGATCCGTGACATGGCTGAGAAAGGCAAGGGAGGACACAAAACCAGATCCCTCTTCCTGAGGGATTACCCTACCAGGGGTCCTCCTGGAAAATCCCAATGGATGCATCTATATGGAGCTCCTGGCTGTAGGAGGGAAACTGTAGGACGACAGTTACAGTTGAGGTGTGAGAAAGATGCCTGCAGCTGATTAGCACTACTGATGGGGTTCAGATGGATCCGTAAAGCACTTCCAGAAGAAAAATGCAGGCTGAATGTATGACACCAAACCCCAGACAAAGGGTCCTGGAAGTGTGGAGTTTACTAAACTTCAAAAAGAAATGAGAAATTCATGGTGAGAATGTGAGACCCGCAGCAAAATTATAGTTTGCTCAAGAACTAATCCATGAAGCACTTGGGTTTCTGTGGTGTCCACTGATTGTCAGCTTTCCATTTGGATGTTTCATTTAAATAACTGCTCAGAAAGCACAACCTGGACCCAGATGGCAAAGGACACCTTTGTAAAATATGCCCACAGCAGATGTTTTCCTTACAGAAGGTATCTATCTAACTTTCTAATTTTTGAAATGTAGGATAGATATTTTCTTTGCATAGCAAACCTTCACTGGGTTTGTTCTACTTTGTCACATACCGTGCTTGCATATGTAACTATGTAAAGTTAGAAATATATATATAACTATATACATAAATGTATATCTAGCTATCTATAGTTATCATTTGTATATAGTTGTAGCATTTAAACTGTTGCATGTAATCACCTTGCTCTCCAACCCTGGTGGACTGAATTTTGTGAAGAGCAAAGGCTGGCCATGTTTTCTTCCCTGCACCGGCTGTACTTTTGAGGTTACAGGTGCCAACCAACGTTTTTACCACAAAGATTTGGAGCTCTCAGGTCTTTATTAATTCGTTTTCAAATCTCTGTCTACGCATATTCATGTCAGGTTCTAAAAATAAGCAGCACCGTTAACATTCTGAATTTTAATTATCTACTGAATATCTAAACAGATAAGCTAAAAGGGGAACCCCCTCTGCGAGTAGAAGTACAATCTAGTTAAATGAGTGAAATTTATCAGAAAAAGTGAGTAATGAGCAGTGAGGAAGACTTGTCTCATTTTGCTTATTTTACTTTACAAATTATCTGATTTGACATTCTGTGCTAAAAATCTGCTTATGAACCAAGAAAACCAAAGGACGTACTCCACTTGGGTGAAGCAGAATCTCTTGCCACAGACATTTTTCTACATTAGTACAGCAGCATAAAAAACTCCCCATGCCAACCAAAATCAAGACACTCATGGTTGTTTCTAGATCACCACACATCGAGAAATATCTGGGTAAGCTGCACTTTGGGTTTGAATCTCCTGGTTTTCTTCACTCACATCAGACCTGTCTTAATTTCACTGCGTATGACCTCAATGCACAGGGAGGTGATACCGTAGGAAGCATGAAGCAAAGCTGTCCTGCTCCCTACCTCCATATCCAGGTCCACTTCAGGAGTCAAGGTGAAGATAACTCTTCTTGCCAGCTTAATTCTTATCTTCTGTCTGATGTATTTTTAATGAGCTAAACCAAAACTATCACTCCATTCCATTTAGGTCCTTTTGCCTGGGAATGGCAAGGAATATTTTACACTAAAGTTATTTCACAAGAAAGAGACGAAATGGTGCCAAAATAGGCTATAAAACTAAGCATGTGCTAATAGCATCTGTTACAAATAAGGCTGGATTCCACTTTCCATTGTCTTACTCTTTTTTCCTCAAGTTGTTTAAATTTTCCAATTCAAAAGGAATTTGGCTGAAGATTCTCCTTACTTGGTCTTAACCTCAAGGAGGATTGCTTGCGGAAAAGTTGTACAAAATCTATCACAAGCCTTTAAATAACAGGGGCATGAGAGAAAAGAACAGAGACTTCTCTTCAACTTGGATATTCAGGCTAGAAAATATAAGGTGCAATAAACGATCTTCCCAAGACAGTCTGATCTCAAAAATAAACCACAGAACTGTTCATGTTGCCACTCCAAAAGCAGCAAGTTGTCCTTTCTGCTCCAGATGAAAGAAATAGCAAAGCGTGTTATTTAAGTTATTTGCAAACACATGTTTTATATGTGTTTTAAATGGACTTCAAGGATGCAAAGGATGCAATGAAAGCCCTCTTAGGCCACCAGGTCACACTGGAAGTAGTATATAATTAACATGACAAACACTTTCCTGAAAGAAATTCACTATTTTAGGACACGTTTTCTGAATACTTTAATTCCTTAGACAGAGCTTTGAGAGCTCTGAAACTTCAGGAGCACAAAGAGGAAGGGGGTTGGACTGCAGGAACCTTATCTTTGACCTATTGGCAGTGTTACATGAAAACAGAAAAATTAAAGACAAAAATGGCTAATATGTTCCCTAATGAAACAGTATACCTTGTTGTTCCCAGTTTTCTCTTTCATTCCATGCCAAAAAAACCCTGCAAAGTCACAAAACAAGCTGTCAACCGCATGAAGTCAAAACACGCTAACAGGTAACACAGCTAGTTCAAAATTGTTTTGCCTATAATTAACTAGGTAGTGCTTTTTATGGTCTCGTTTAGCAATGTTAAAAGGAACCATGTGATGTACTAAAGCTGCAGAAGCAGTCCACAGGTATCCCGATACACAGGAATATAATCACTGCTGAAAAGGACATAGGAAGCAAAGTGAACGATGGCTCTATCAGCATATGGGGAGGATGGAGGGTAAGTTAGTGACAAATATTCAAGGGTCTAAATCCAACCAGTAAAAAACCACTAAATGCTGTTGAGCCTTTCCACATCCAGGAATCTCTTCTTTTAAATGCCTGGTTTCTGAACCCAGCAAGAAGGCTACAAGAGGTGTTCCAATGGTACTTTATTTCGCTGTGTTTATCTTGGATTGTAAATTAGCTGATTTTCCACTAAAAATATTTTAAACGAATTTAAAAGTCATAACAATTTTTATTTTCTTTTTAAGGATAAGAGTCAGCAAAATGTCCATGCAAAAGACATGCAAAAGTCCTCTGGGGACATGGCTGGGCCAGACATGCCAAGAGACTCCAGACCATATTCCCGCCTGAAGTCCATCCTCACATTTAACAATTATTTCCAATCCATCTGAAAGCCTGACGTGTTTGTATTTTTGCCCTACTGAACATCTACATATACCCAGCTGGCACAATAAACACAAGTAGCACTACTAGTTTTATTGCTTATTTTATCTGTCTTCGTTAAGTTGCCATCCAGATACTTAATGAAAAACTATAGGGCATTCTTTATTTTAAGTATATTTTTTCTGTTGCTTTTGATTCACCTAACATCTTATTATATTTACTTCTTATTTTATCTTTGCTTACCTTCTGAACTACTTATGACAACTCAAAATAAATATTCAAAAATACAATAATAGGGAGATGGTTCTACATCTCCAGAGGCTGATTACCTCAACCACAGCATATTATAGTTGAATTTTCCTATAGGCCTTCACTATTTTTATCCCGAAATATTTTATAACTGTGTTACTCTTTGATTTTTTTCTCCTAAATGAGAAATAAAGCTCTCCAGGTTTCTATTTCAGTATCAATGTTGCTTTTATTCTTCATTCTGTATTTTTTTTTGTACTTCTAGAGATAAGTTCATGTAATAATTCAGTTTATTTTCCCTTGTACTGTTTTTAGCTCTTATCTTTGCTTTAAATGTCAAAACCTTTCACTTCTGTTACTTCAATTTGATTTCCTTGCCGTCTCTCTTTTCTCTGCAAGCCCTAACTGATGGTGTATTTTGGTGTGGCCTCCTCCCCGTTTTTTCCCACTCCCATTAGCATCTTTCAAACCTCATTGCATCTTTGAGCAATACTTTGCAAAGCCACACTGACCACTTCTTGTTTCTTGTAGTCTTTTCAGAGGAACTGCAGCCTACTCTGCCTTGGCTAGAAAGCCTCAGCAGTCCCACGTCTCTCACACAAAGCGATTGCAATAAAGCCATTTCTGCTTGATGCTCATTGATTTCCTTAATCCTGCCAAACCTGATTTCTTGAAATTTAGTGCTCTAACTTGATTGCAGATATTTATTTCTTATCAGGCTGCATGCAAGCAATATTTTGATCCCTTGCCCATTATTCACACTTGCTGTCAGTGAAGAGTTCGGAGGCATTACTTCAGAGAGGCAACTAAACCCAGCTTAACTCCGTGTTTAAGGATAAGCAGCAAGCTCTTGTAACAGAAGATGATTAAGAGACTGCTGTTATGATAAAGCAGCACTTGGATCTATATTAACTCAGTATGGAGTGTAAAGTAAGCTTTCAATACTTTAGGACATTTCTGATACAAATGTAAGTCCCAATAAAAGTCATAAATGAATCACATTTCTTGGAAAATGAGGAATTTGGGACAAGTTTATGACCATCTTTCTTATTATTTTATTATTCCCAAGCTAGCTGCTTTACAGATTGAACAGAACGCTGATTTCAGTGAATAACTGAAGCTGTGACTACAACCAGCTCAGAACAGGCAGTATCGCACAAAGCATCGCTTCAGGTGCTTAACAGTTCTGTTAAGCTAATTACGACATGTATTGCAAGTTTCAAACTTCTATTCAAAATGCTAGGAGAACTTGCTTGCATAGTGCTCATATGCACTAAGTCCAACAAAGAAATACATGTCCAACAAAAGGTTTCTTGAAACATTTCATAATTAGTAGAACTCTATGCTCAAAAAACAAAACAAAACAAACAAACAAACCCTCAACAATTGTATGTTTTAAAGCATCTGCCTAAAGAAAAAATCCCGACATAAGAGAAAAAAAAAAATCAGTGCACAGCTTCTGAAAAGTCACATTGGACATGTATAGAAAGAATACATTGTTACTGTACATACGAATGTGTGAAACCCAATTTCAGGTAAAAAATTAAAAAGTTTCCCCAAACGAAAGATTTTGATATTTGCTCTCTATTATAGCTTGTGTATTTAAATCCCAGAGTGCAAGTCAGGGTTGCATCCAGTCCTACCTGTTAGCTGGGAAAGCAGCTCTTGACATTTCTGTAGTTACACGTTACTGACAGCAATTTTTTTGTCTGTCCTACTGAATCCCTATTCTCTTCAAAAAATTTTATAACTGATGGTGAAAAAGGACTGACTAACAAGCGGGAAGAGGAAGATGGTGATAGCAGTATTTTAAGAAAAGAGAAGACAAGAGAGAAGAAATCTGTACAACTAATGTACTCAGTTATTTACCTCAGACTATGCAACATACTATTTGCTATTCTACTCCTTAATACCAAATAATATCTTATTCAAACATTAAAATAAATCTACTAGTTATAAACTCAGAGCACTTTTCTGTTCATCTGCAGTAAGTATATTTCAGATATGAACGTTAACATCAATATCCAGATAGAAGGAAAAATAATATATACAGATCTGTTTCATAAAGAAGTGAGCAAATAAAAGCCTCACAAGAAATCAGACTTAGGACCACCAAAAATGTAGATGACAGCAGAAAGAAATGATATTGTTTTAATGTAAAAGTATACATTAAAAAAAAAAGCATATTGTGTTAGAGTATTTATATGTCGTCTTAAGTAGTAATGTTCATTGCATGCTTTTCTATAGTTTATAGAAGCTGATTCTTGCAATCACATCAGTACTGATCTACAACTGGAAGGTAAGAATTTATGCACTGAACAGTATGAGTAACTACACAGAATTACAATGACATCTGCTATATTTAAATGTATTTTAACAAATGAAACAGAGATTGCAGCACATAAATGAACATTATCTCACACATATATAGCCAAGAGGAGTGTATGTAAATAAAACTATGCCACACACTGCAATACAGTAGACAGAAAATCATTTTACCCTGATGCTTATGAATAGAACTTTCATTCGACCATGTGCCGTATACCATTATTCTGAGCTGGATCTCATCATTTCTTTCTCAGACATTCGTTTTCTTCAGAGCGCTCAAAGGAACAGTAGTAGTGCAGGAAAATGGGCGATGCTGATCATATTCACTTTTCAAGATCCCTGCATTGTGTCGCTGTCTACGTTTTCATCATTGCTGATGAAGAAGCTTGAAAGCAGGTCAGCTGCAAGTGCATGCTGCTTTTAAATTTGTTTAGTAGCTCTTCCAATAACCTGTAAAAGATAAATATTTACAACTTTGGCATATTCAGAAAAGGAACAATTGCCAAACATCTTGGCAATTCTGTACGTAACTTCAGATATGCTGTTTATTTAAATACAGGGCCTAAAATTGGATCTAGTTTAGATAGCTAAATATTAAAGACTTTTATAAATATAGTAAGTTTATCTCATAAATGGATGAGCTATGTCCAGAAGAAGACTTAGCCACAGAGATTTTATAAAGGTAATAAAATACACCTTTATATCCCTTTCCTTCCATATAAAGACCATCTCCTGAAAGAAACATATGCAAAAGGACTGGTGGGGAAGGCTCATGAGATCATGAAATCTTAAGCTGCCAGACTGTATGCCATAAAACCAGTATCCCTCATCAAGGCTGGTTTTTTGGTGTCTATTTTAGTTCTCAAACTTATCTTTGGAGGAAATTTCTGGGATTTCCCTTTAGGGTTATGACCAAGAAATCAGAGGTAGAGTAACTCTTCTGGAAGAAGTATTCATTCATTTGCAGCTATGTAGTTTTGTCCTTTACAGATAATAAAGTACATGTGAATTCATTCTTCAGCAAAAAAAATATTCAGTTATATCTACGTAGCTGCCAAGAGGGTAGTTGGTGTGGTGGACAATGGCCATTCTAATCCTCAGAAGGCAAGATCAAGGGTATTGATAGCTTTGTTGTAGGAAATATTTGTTATAACAGTGGAAATGAAATAATAAATTTTACACTCTTGCCTGTATGTCTCAAGCATATTCTGAAGAATAAGGTATTCCCAGAACTTTTTGCTCTATTTCAAAAGCAAACTGGATGGGCGAAATAGGCTTTATCTCAAGCTTTCAGAAAGCTTCAACAGCCAGTAATGAAGGAAATTACATTGTATGGTAAAAAAAAAATCCCTAACAAAATCTGCTTCCTCAAGAATCTCTCTGGAAAATGACTACAGTCACAATCCTCATTGAGCACTGTAGTAGTGACTTTGGTTTAAGAGAAAGCAACAGCTCTAAATCAGCACATAAATGTGTGTTAACGCAAATAGATGTAGTTTTTTCATCATCATGAGTTGTTCCCACTGTTGGCAATTGCATTGGAAACATAACAAAGCTGGACACTGTCTGGGGGTTGTAATTCTGAGACAGATGTAAAAATGATGCAGTTCTTGTTCTCGTCTGTCCCACGAAGCTCAGATGATGGCAAGTCAACACAATTCGACAGGTGTTTCAGAGAGTCTGATTTGAAAGAAGAACTCTCCTTACTCAAAACTGACCCTATCTTTAATAAAGAAGGAGATAAGGCAAGCAGATAGCTTATGACTTGCTGCAGAGAAGTAGCGAACAATAGGTTTGAATAAACAGGGGACTTCTGGAAGACAGTAGGATTTGCAGCCATACAGGCTGTACAGACAGGATCTAGATGTGTCTACTTTGAATTGTGAATGTTAAGTGCAAGCTGACTTGATACAGATCACCTCCAGAAGATATTGTAATACCAGTCTCAAAATAGCTATATTTATACTAATCTACTCATTACAAATCATGCCTGGTTTTACCTTGCTACACTTTATTAAGCTATGCTTATAACATAAACTATCAAACGCAACACTAGATACAGAAGAGCAGCTTGGTTGTCAAAGACTGCTACAGTGTGAAAGGAGGAACCCAGAACGCTTCCTCTTGACATTAAAGCATAATCACAGACTTTTCTTATTTGTTTTTAAAATGAAACAAGTTCTCCAAATATCAGCTGGCAAAAACTCATACTTTGCACCTTGGTCATTTTTAATTGCTGTTAGAATCTGCAAGACAACACAATGGACCTCACTGAAACTAAGATTAGTGTAGAAGGTTTAAACTGTCTGAAATTAAAAAATAAATACAAAGCAATATTGAACTGGAAAGCCTAGCATGGGAAAGGGAGATGCACCACAAAGCTATTGGTTCTCCTGTATAATTTAATAGGCCACACGCAACGTGAGCCTAGCTTATTTTCAACACTGTCCAAGTACGCTTTCATTCTGCAACTCAGAAGAGTAAAATACAGTGAAGGTCAGCTCTCTAGTAACAAAGTTCTGAAACAACCATAAAAAAATAACGGAACCAGAAGTAGAAACTAGAAAGGCAAGAAGACAGTGCAGTATACTCACTTTTTGTCTGTTCCACTTGAGAGTTGAGGCAAGGCTTCCAAAGCTTGCTTAAAGCTTGAGCTGTAAGCAGAGCAAAAATACTCATTTTCCCTCTCCGTAATTTCTCTGTAGATAGTTCAGAGAGGCATGATATATTTTATCCTTTCTTCTTATCTCAATAAGTTAACAAAATATCAGCTCAACATTTGACATTTATGTGCCAATTGTATATAAAGTGCCCATGGGCTCAGATAGGTCTCTTAACAGTCCTAATTTAATATACACCATAGAAAAAAAGGAAATGTTAAATCAGCAACACATTTAAGACAGTGTTTGACATCCTGGATCCTTCAGTTATTACAGTAAGTGCTAGCCTGTCTTCTGCCTAGAACTAAGTGACCATCAGAGCATGAAGCACAAGGATAACAGTGATTGTGGCTTTCTGCGCTCAGCAGAGAGGTCACTGCATCCTCTCTTATGGGAGAAAGCCTAAGAGAAAATTATAGTAAGTTTGCACTGATGTAACAACAGATCAGTTCTGATCACAGAACTGTTTTGGTTGGAAGGGTCCTCTGGAAATTACCAGGTCCAGCCCCCTTTCAAAGCAGGGCCAACTCTGAATTTACAGAGGGTTACTTGGGGCCTTATCCAGTCAAATGTGGATATTTCCAAAGATGGAGATTCCACATCTTTCTCAGCAACCTGAAGCACATGTGCAGGGGACAATTCAAGACCTGAACAGATGTGCACAATATTCTGTCAGCAAAAGATTAACATGGCTACTTGTAGCATCAATTAGTGACAAGTCAAGGAATAAAAAAGCACCTAAGAAAATTGTCCTTCTGGAGTTCACTTTCTTATGCTCAAACGTTGATTGGAAACAATAGGACTTAATTTTGTCCAATTTCAGCTGCTGCCCTTCTGGGCTTTCATCACCACCAGACATTCAGAATACGGAAATGAGCCTTTCCAAGCTGAATGCAGCGGCAGCGCAGAATATCACACATGAGATTATGAAGATACATTAGACACTCAGGTCTTAGTAACTTCCCCTACAAGATTTTGATCGGGTGATGTGACTGAACTGCAATTGGTGGGAGAGCATGTAATAGCAGGTCTACAGAAATGTAGGTAATCTAAATTAATGAATATGCTCATATCTAATCCCAAAGATCCTCAACCAGCAATTTGCAAACAATCTGCCAACATTATTCAAAATTGCTGATAGCTATCACAGTTTGTGTTTTTGGATGTCTTGACTGCACCAGCCACAAATGCCGCTAGTGCTTTTCTTTCTTACATTTGTATGTTCATTATCTTTGATTTTGTACCCCCTGAAAGATGTTAAATTGCTGATAGCCTTTTAAAGGCTTTCCTTCTAAGAGACAGATGGAAGCTGAACACTTTCCTTGATCAGAAGTGTGGAAAAGGAGAAGTGAATTGTGCAAACTTATGGAGAGCCCTGATCTTCCATATCCCTATACTGCCAGTGGCTGCTTCTACATTCTCTTTGAAACGTCTGGCAGGCTTTTTGCAGTATGTTGCATGAGACCCCTGTGAGAAATTGGATGAAACTCCATGACACCTGCAAATTCAAATTAATAACAACAACAAAAAATTAACAATTGTCTTTGAGCTGATAAAATCTTAATGAGAACCTTTTCTACATATTTGCTTAATATATCACACATTCTATTTGAAGCACAGTTTTCTGAAAACAATGTATATTATGTCTTTTTGCATGTTTTGCATGTTTTACAAGGATTTTATTGCAGTGAAACAATATAAATTACTGCACATCTTACTTGCTTTCCGGTGTTAGGTATATGGCCACTGTATCTCTCAAAGCACAGATTTCAAGTCTTGCCTAAAGATGGAAACACAAAGATTGAAACAACCTTACAGTGCCTTTTGGTCAACTGAATACTAGAGCTTCATCTGTCCTTCCTTACGGCAAAATGCTACAGGCTGCAGTTTTAAGCAGCCTTGGCTTTAACAGTTTGTTTCGTGTATTTTTGGTTGCCATGTAGCCATGTCAGTTAGGAAAGTGCTAAAAGGAACAATTTCATACTTTTGATTCAAGTCAAATGGTTTGTACAGTCACTATGACTATGTAGTAGTCTAAAAACATTGTTTTGTCTCTCAGTAACAGTAATAAATCTTGAATTCTGCTCCACTTCCCTGTTCAATGACAGGAAGATAAAGAGAAGACATTACCTTAATTCTTCTGTTGATGCCCCTGTGACCCACATTTTTTAAGTACAGTAAGCTTAACTTTTCACAGCATCCCCTGGCTTGGCCAGGCAGAAAGGAAACAAAAATCTGTCAATACATGTTTTATTCTTAAGGTTTGTTGCTGATTTTTATTACTTTTCCTCCATCAGAGGAGGAAGTAGTGCTCTACTTCTCTTGTCTGTCATCTGGTGGGCATGCAAGTTGGGGCATTGCGTGTCTACGTCCTGATTTACACCCTGGCAAACTATAGTGGAGAATGAACTCAAGAACTACACAGAGCTCACGTATCTTTCTCCAGGCAAGGAAATGTAATCATTGTCATTTCATGTTTTATATGAAGCAAGAACATACTGAAGGCAATCAACATTTAAATAAGTTATTCCATACAAATATTGAGAACTGCACCCCAAATCAGATTCAGCTCTTGTCCACTATATACAATTTAATCCAGTTAGTTATTAGAGAAGTTTGACACAAATTGATCAAAATGTACACCACAGCATTACAAAAAAAAAAAAAAAAACAAAAAGCTTTTTATAATGTAATATAGAAATTTGATTCCATTTCCAGTGAAAGTTTTTGGCTTTTTTATCTTCCCATCATCTCTCTCTCCTACATAAGAAGCCAGGAGAGATTTATGCTTTTTTTTTTTTTTTTTTTTTTTTTTTTTTGGCACAGAGAACTTTCTGGCACAAAACAGAATGCAGCCAACCACACATTTTATACTCGTAGGAAATATTTTTCTCATTGCAGAATGCTTCACCTTTCTTTATGTAGCCCTCCACAGTCAATAGCCTAGATTTTCTTTAAGTCCTGTATGTATGATTCTGGACTATTTAGGTTTTAGGAGGTAACAGTGTGGTGGGAATGTCATGTTCTCAAGTGCCACAGCTTGAACAAACATGGTGGAAGAGCAAAGCCTTCAAAAGTCAGGATCATCTGATATAGGAAAACTGACTTGGGCTGCTCTTGTCAAAGTCTGATACTCCACATAGGGGAAGTATAGTTGATCAATCTGACTGGTCCAGACTGTTACACTGTCACACTGGTATTGTCTAACTCAAATTATATAGGATTTTCTATCCTCAGGGGAACGTAAAGAATCACAAATGACAAATTTACAGCAGAGCGGGAAGATCCTTTCAATTACAGCTTTACACAGCAATTTTATAAGGTGGGACATCTAGTCAAAGAAAAATTATATACTGGTAACTTCCTCAATGGTCACTAACTGGTTGAAAATGACCCACCACCAATCTTATTGCTCTGGTCTTATGGCTGGGATCATCTTACCTTAATTCTCTGTCAAAAGCAACTACTAATAGCAATTAGAAAATAAAACTTGCCTTTAAATAGTTTCCCATCATAATATAAGAATGCTGTCACAGACAGCAAAAACATGGTGGCTGGTTTTGCCACCCTAGCACAGTCATAGCAATCATTGAGTCAGTGCGGTTTTTTGCTTCCTTACAGACGCCTTTCGAACTTATTCAATAACTAATACAACCAGTCCAGACAAAAATGAAAAGGGTGGTATAAGAGTAACTGTCTTAACCATGCAACAGCAGAATGCTAGCACGGAATTAAACAAGTTACTAGCAAGTTCTGCAAAGACTTGCAAGATCCTACATGACATTTTCAAGGTCAAAACTCTTGAAAGATCACAACCCTCCTTTTTTTTTTTTAATAAATATTTTGTTATCAAGCCAAAGACAGTATTTAGTAATATTTCAAATGACTGTCATGATGATGCTTTTTATCTTCTGGGACACAGGTAAGCTTTTAAGTACTCAGATGCAAACTTCACTACAATATAATCAGACCCCAAAATGGAACTTTGTCTACTGTTACGTAGTCCCAGCATCTCAGATTACACTGAACTAACCTGAGAAATAGGTTACATTCTAACATTTTTTACCTCCTTGTGTGTTTCCAAAAAATATATGAATTATACTTATCTCGCTATTACTGTCAGTTTCCTAAATTCAGATCTTTGACAGTAGAAAATATTCAGGTACCTGTAAAGCTCCATTTTTACTGAAGAATGAGACACATTGCATCAGTCGACTCAATTCTTCAGATACTGCTTCTACAATCCTTGACATCACCCGAGGAACTAAGTCTTTGGAAATTGTAAATACCTAATAGTTATAAAGTAAGAAGCATGAGCATGGCAACTATTAACAGAAATATTTTACATATTATCATTTTAGAAAACAGCATCAAACGCTTTGAAGGAATCACTTTGTTTTGATCAATGGACAAGGAAGATCAAAACAACTGCAATCTGAAGACTATCTTTGTCATCTGCCCTGTACTTTGACCAACCACCTCTGTTACGAGCAGCATTAGCTATATGACTGAAGCAACGCAACTTTTTTGGAAACACATAAAATCTGCTGGCTCAACTAGATATCAAAAGTAGTCAGGTGCTCACCCACAGACTGCTATTTAATAAATAGCACCTTTAATGCTAATGATAAATAAGTCACATCACTCCGATTACAAGTTCAGCTACATTTTACTCGAGTATTTTGCAATTTCTTCAGATTCCTTTACATGTGGCAAAGACTCAGCTGCACATGTGTCAAATCATTGTCAGACAGCAAGTATTTTTATACTTTATGGCAGAGACACAGCTTTAAAAAGATTTGAAAGTATGATAGTGTAAAGGATTTACATTTAAATTCTTCTACTGCTGCTAATGATTGGTGCTTTGGCAAAAATATTACATCTCAATTTTTCCTATGCATCAAGACTATCTTTTTAACTATTTATTTGTAAAACTTTTAAAAGTTGCATTTGGATCTTCCATTAGAGATTCAGAATAGTGATTGCAGCAGCAGAACAAAACAAAATTAAACATTTGATTGATGCCTGAAGAAGAGCATGAAGTAACCAATCTTCCCTACAGTAAGCTTTAAGGAAGCGAGAAATTGTTGGTGAATTAAAAAAATACACATATATACATGATGTTTGAGCAGAACTGGGGAAAATGCAGGCCAAGAGGTTGGAATATAGAGGAAGTGAGATTATAGGTTAGGCAGATCAAAACTCTACCAAAACTTAAAGGTGATGATAAAGTTACACTAAAATTGCATGAGGTTGGACAGGGGGAAGATGACATAAGGAACTGAAGATGGTGTGACTGGAGTGGTAAAAGGAGGATGAAACTGAACAGAGTTTTTAAACACTTTTTGTTTTTTCAGATTTCTACTTTAAAATGACCTAAAAAAATAAACAGTTGAATTTCTTGCTAGGAGACCTTTATTTTATGTGAATTTTAGATCTGCTATGCTTGCCAAAAAATGTAGCAATTAAGAGAAGATATTTATACAAGTAGGTAAAGGTGAATTAAGGGAAACAAATGTAAATGCAAGATTCCTGCCCCAATTTCAGTTATTTGAGAAATGCATTATGTATCAGGGATCCTATAAAGCTGACCATTAAAATAGTCAATTTTGCATCACAAGTTAAGTGCATTATATGGGTATAATATGCTGGCTATCAGTCATTCACATGACTGATAATTCAAACATGCAGCCTACTTTAAACTGCTTTGACCCACAAAAGCTAGGTAACTGACAACTGCAGTAAAAAAATGCTAAAAAGCTGTGAAGGGGTCATCTTATTCAGCAGCAAATATTGCTGAGCAATTCAACACATACATACCAGGAATACAATCAAAAATCTTCTACTGAGAAGAAAATGTTTGTACCCACAACGAGTACTCTTGATGTTACTATACAGAATCCAGGAAAAAAAATTCTCAGCAATGGTGAATCATCACAAAATTGCAATAAGAAGCCCTATTTTGATTTCAGTTAGATTTGTATTCAAAGGTACAGAAACAATTTTCGTTCCACTTCAGTCCATGGACTTTCAGCTGATGGTTAATTTCTGCTGTTTCAAACTATAGAAACCTACAGCTTTGCTAGCTATATTTAAATTTGACCTAGCTTACAGAATTTCACCAGAAAACAGTGGAAATGGGAGTTTCATCTTGACACATGTTTTCATATTTCTGCAACAACTCACATATAGAAAATTATGAGACATCCCTATTTGGGCCAAAATCAGTCTCAGTCTCAAAGAAGTCAGAAAGATTGTGCACCTTTCAGTAACAGAATTTTAGCACATGTGCCCATTTACAAGATTAGATCAGTAAGTCACAAATGCCTTCAAATGTCTTTTAGAGAGAAAACTCTCATTTTCATTTTTATTAATTTTGATTACACTGAAAACCAACGTTAAACAAATGAATGTTGTGTTGGCGAATCTTTTTATTACCTCAGCCTACCCTAATGCATTTGTCTTAAATGCAGTAATGCTTGGGTGAAAACTGCTATAATTCAATAATGAAACTGAAGCACAAAAATCAAACCTTTGATGAAGTTTTTGAGTTATTTTACTTTATACTTATCAGAGTAATTTAAGGAGCAGTGAAGTAAAGATCTCAAGTTAATCTTCTATGGTCTTACATGAATGCCAGAGTTCTATTTGCGATAGTTTGAAAGGTAGCCTTGGTAATATGTAAGTAAGAATACAGCTGACACTATCACTAACAGCAGTACCAGGAGGAATAGTGAGCTGCTCACACCCTTGGTGATTAAGAGGAAACAATATGTAGACTAGATGCTGTAATTAAAGCACTGCAGAATACTCTAGCATTTAATCACAAAAGGTCAACTAACTGTAGTTCTGCAAATTGATAATTTTAATAGTTATTTTTGTTTTACTAAATACTCCCTATTTTAAGTCTTTGCATACCAAGGATTTGAAAAGTCTTCGTGCTACATATAGACTACAAAACTTTCTGCTTTTAGATTTCTGCTCTGTATCCTATATATAAGGATATGACATATATTGCCTTTTCGCTTCAAGTGGCATATATGAAACATTTCTTCTAAAGCACAGACATTTTTATATGCTTTGGAAAATAAAGTTAAAAAGGGAGAGTGAGCATCATACTATATATTTTTAATCTGCATGAAAAGTAAAGAATTGAGCTTTAGACTTTGACTTTTCTCTTCATCAGATGGTGAAAAGTACTCCAAAATTTGTAAGGGGTGTCACTGAGGCTACAGCAGGAACTGTTAATCTCCTTCTGCCTTTAAAAAAGTTAGCAGTTTCACACTTGGGCACCTAAACCTAACCCAAGGCACTGACATTCATAATTAGACACTTCAAAAGATGCACAGTTTTCAGGTGTGATGAAAGGTAACATTTACCAAAGAAAATACACTGAAATTATTCATATGAATACAAGCATCAAAATCTGAAGTCTTCTCACCTCTGCATGCACAGCAATGATATTCACTAATGCTTCTTTCAAATAGTTTCTCACACCTAAAACAAAACAAAAAAGATAATTAATCACTTTCATTCTGTTATCTTGACAAAGCCATAATATTCTACTGTTACTGTACTTTTTATCTCTTTTACTAGCACTTTTGCAATCAGAAGCAGAAAGAGAAAGTTCCATAGCCACACCACCACAGTCTATTTCCTTTTTCAAATCAAATGGAGAAAGGC
The DNA here is from genome assembly GCA_034781795.1 of Crypturellus tataupa. NCBI lineage: Eukaryota > Metazoa > Chordata > Aves > Tinamiformes > Tinamidae > Crypturellus > Crypturellus tataupa. The sequence goes on from JAWLRI010000153.1 coordinate 109,456, forward strand.
ACATTTCCTTAGAGCAAAGGACAACAGGTTCACGTTTCAGTATTCTTCTTCTGTGATTTCACCAGATTTGCAATTTAATAAAAATCTAATTAAAAAAAACCCACCACTCTAGATGCCTTTGCTAGCACAAAACATGCACTACAGTTTGATAAATTCTGGGGAGCCATAAAAGAAACAGGTTGAAGTATGATAATCTTCACGATGAGCTCACTACTTTATCAGCTTCTCTCTCTGCTAATTATTGTTGTATATAGAAATAGCAAGGATTCGTGTTTCTCTGAATGTGGTTTAGAGGGTATTACTCATGAGAACTTATAGGAGATGTCATGCCTTAGTCGAAGTTTCCTACTGGGGAGGGTGGGAAAGTCAGGCAAGCATTCTATTTACCCAGCACATAAAACGCTTATCAATTTATACCAAAAGGAAATTCTAAACAGAACTATGCTCAGCAGTGTAACTTTGATGGTTAGAACAACCTCTTTTTCAGCTATACTACCAGGAGTCTGGAGTAACTTTATAGGACAAGACTCCAGTGGTATAAAAATCTAAAACAGAAAAAACCCTAAAATTATCTCATTTGCTTTTCTGAGGACCTCACTTCATGAGTGATGGCAGTACAGAAAACACTTAATTCATTAAAGCATGCATAAATGCTAAAAGTACATGTGCAAGAGTAATGAGAGGGGGTCACCAGTCCACACAACCTATCAGTGCCTGATTTCAGGTACTTGAGCATAAACCAGGGAAAGCGCAATTCCCTTCTGTATATTCGGCCTGCACTTAGAGATCAGAATTTGGGAGAGAGAGACCATGAGCTACATGAGACCATGTAGCTCAAGGATTACCATGTGATTAATACTGCTGTTATAAAAATTACCCCAATGAACTTCTACTCAATTCATCTCATTTGTTCCACCTTACCTCAGATAACACAGATATGGCAATTTAATCCTACTATGAAAACTAGCTTTAAAAGAAGTTGCTTGAGCTCATTTAAAATTAATTACTCTGTGAGAGAACAGAGTACAGTCATCTCTGTTGTGTTCATTGATATAAATTAGACTCAATCACTGGTCCTGCAACTTATCCCAAGATCTAAAAGGAAGACAGTGAATGGATTCTTACCTATGGCAAAAATCACGTGAGAGCAGCTTAGTGTCATACATTGTTAGTCCACCCAAACTCTGAAGTAAAATGGTTAACTTAAACCTCAGTGAAAGGACATAGACAGATACGTTTTTATCTTGCAACTCTGAAGGACTATGTGCACGCATGGTATAAATGAACTGACCATTGGTAAATTAAAATTAAAACTGGGTTTCTAACCATAAGAAAATTATTTTGGGGATTATTTTGGCTTCTGAGAGCCGCAGTAGAGGATGTGGGGCAAATGAAAATCTCCAGTCCCCTAGTCTTATGTGAAAAGATGAGGTAACAGAGGACTGAATTTGATGACCCAGGAGGTCCTTTTCAAGCTATATACTCATGTAACAGGTTTGTTCTCACTATGCTATTAAATATGTGTTGTTTTGACAACTAGTGCTGTCCCGAAGTCACTTTCCTATCAGAAACAGAACAGAAGTAAGCAGGGTACTTCTCCCCACTCTCTTCTCTTATGTATGAAGCACTTTTTATTTTTTTGTATGTGAAGACAAAGCCAAACAAATATGAATGTCAGGACCCACAGGCATATTTAGTAATTGTACTATATTTTGAACAATTACAATTAAAAATATCCAATTTCTGATTTATATCACTGCACTGTTTGTGGTGGGCTTTGCTGAAGCAAAGTATTACTTTTCTGGAGTACGATTCAGTGGAAATACAAGCAATAGCATCCAACTGTGAATTTGTTGTGAAATTCATTTCAAATTGAAAAAAAAATCTGTCTAGAATAGAATTTTTGTACAGCTTTCTCTATGACTGTTCAGCAGCCCACGCAATTACAGTTTTTGGGACACTATGCTGCCAGTCCTATTATACAGCACTGAAAGCTAATGCACCATATAACTGTAGGTTGCAACTATTAGGCTAATCAAGTGAAACATAACATTCTTATGTTTAAAATACCTTTTATTTAGCATAATGAAGCACAAATACAATACCTTCCCATAGCTCCTGACAGAAGTATGTTACAGAAAAACCTAAAAGTCTTCACAATTTCTCTCAGAAAAAGGTTATTTTTCTGTTACAGCATAACTGCATTCCACTCCCCCTCTATTCTTAACTCTCAAGAATCTGACTTGCTGAAATTCTAGCTTCTACTGACAAAGCCCTAGTAACGCTCTAAAGAAAAACAGAAAGGAAGACTTGAAGGACAGCTTTATCCATTAGCTACTGCAATGGCTGACAGAAACTTTAAGACAGCACATTAGGATTTTGGGCTCTCCACTGTACGTTGCACTGGTGAAACACCTAGCAAGATTACCTACTAAATTTAATTTCAAGTTTATGTGACCTATTAATATTTTTACAAAGGAAAATTGTCAGGTTTATATTAACATACAATTTTAACAATACTGTAAAGCTGTAGCAAAGATAATCCTGTGAACTACAGAAGAAAAAACAGGGAAAAAAAAGGAAAAAAAGGAGTCTCTGTTAGAAAACAGAAACTAAACTAGTTTTCCAACACAGGTCACTGAGGAGAGGTTCAGGCTGCTACCAATTGTCTCATAGGTATCAGATGAGCAAGATACCCAGCACTCAGATGATAGTGTTCTACTATGAAAAAGGTAGACTCAAAGGGAGTGAATAAGCATGCAAAAGTTTGGAGCTGCAATGCACAATTTTAAGACCCCTTCTCCCTGCAAAACTTGCACGCTCAAATAGAGTAGAAGTTGCACATAGGGTAGAGCCAAGCTCATCAGGATGCCTTTTCAGTGCCAGAAGCCAATAAGATTCTTCAAACATCCCCAGTCATTCAAAAGTAAGCCGACACAGAAAGAGGATATTAGCATCAAACATTTTTACCTCTTATGTGGCGTTAAAAACTCAGAAGTTCAAAGAACAAAATGAAGTACAACTAGGAGAACAGAAGCACACAGGAAATTTTAATCTGAGCAGTTTGGGTTTGACATATTTCGCCGCCTGTGAGATCTGAGTCTCATTTGAAATGGGCAGCACTGGCAAAAGCAGGAATTTAACCTTGTGGTAGTTTCCTGCAGTACCATCTTTCAGATTGCCTATTGTGCCAAAAAAGGGAGGAGGGGGGTTAAAGCAGGCAGCCAGTTAGGAAAAGTAGGTGGTATCTCTGTTCACTGGCAATCAACATGATGGTGATGAGGACAGGAGGATATGAGGAGAAAAAAGAAAACATGTGAGGTAAAACTAGAGGCCAGTATAAACAGGCAGGAGCACTAACAGCTGCTGCTCTTCTGCAGAGGACACAGAAAAGCCCCTCTTTGGAAGTTCAACAGGTTGATGGCCCTCATCCAGTTCTGGCTCCTTTTGAAAGGCAAAGTAAAGATTCACCAAAGAGGAGCAAACGGTTCTTTATATGCTGACCAAGCTACCAGTTCTGTTTCGAGACTGAGTTGACTTGCTTGTTAGAAACCTAACCTCTGAGGGACTGAAAGAGAAACATGCTCTGTGTAGACGCAGGGCCACCAATGTAGGAAGCAACGGAGAGTCCTGGCCCCTGCAGGAGGCCGCTGCTGGTGGCAGCGATGTTTCTTAGTGCCTCTGAAGAGCGAACGCTGAACTCGTTGGCCTAGAGGCTTGAACATGACTTGGTAGAGCTACAAAGATTGATGTTTGGGACTTTGATATTTCAGATTTTAAACCTACCCAGTTGCATGCAATATTTGTACAACTTATTGTTCTGTTCAGTGATTTATGCCAGTAACATCGGTCTGCACTTTTTTTTTGTCCAGTTACTATTTCCATAAATTACTTTTCCCCCAAAATAATTACAAACAGTGTTTGATGATCCAAGAGAGATGAACACTACTCATACCTAGCTGCACAGTGCTGATATTGACTGGTCCTGATGTTTTGTTTGCTCTGCTGACAGCATATTTAGGAATAGTATCCCACAAAGCAGGACAAATAGAAATAACAAACACAAAGATGTTTTCATCTGCTCTGAGGAAAGCATCTGCTCTTTTTAATTATTTGATATTCTTTTCAATAACATTAAGTCCTACTACCAGATTTAATTGAACCTATATGGGAGATGTTCACCTCCAAAATCCACATATATATTATAACTTTACAGCAAGTCACTCAGGGAGTGTTTTCAACAGCTCTGCTCTAAGCTTTTAATGTGCTATACAAAACTGCTGGAAAAACCCGCACATATCTACTGCAAGTCATTAATCTGTGCTGTGTGGCACATATTAAAAAAGAAACTAATGAATGGTGTCCACAAAACCATCTAACTGCTTTAAACAGTCTGCTTTTAACTGCTGAATTTCCTCTAGGTTCTGGCTGCAATGCAGCAGTTCAAGCAACAGCAATAGTTAACAACCGCTTTTACTAGAATCATTCTAGCATGATTTGTGAGTGGTTAGGACATTTTTCCCTTCATGAAACTCAGGTTGTGAAAACAGTGCCATGGGCTTGCAGGATGCCCCGTAGGAAGGTAGGCTATCATTTTCACACTTGTAGTTCTTGGAAACCCTAACTGTACTATTCAATACACCGAGAGAATCAGTCTTGAGGTTGGGTAGAACCATTTGACCAGCCAAGCTGCCCTGCACACGCCACGGAATTTCACTTTTCAATTGTAATATCAAAGCCATAACTTCCGACTAAATTCAAGCTGTCTCTTTTTGAAAGCTAAAAAAACAAATAGGTAACACAGAGTGGGTGGGAGGGGGAAGAGGCATCCAAAAGTGAAACATTGCCTAAGGTCACAGCAGGTCAGCAGAGCAGTTGGCACCGTCTGTGAGCAGAAGGCCCTAGAAGAATTTTAAATAGATCAGTGCGGACATACCTTGGTGCAGGAACTTCTGGAGATCTACAGAATAACTGTTTCTCACACTTAAAAGATGACTTGTTCATCACCCCATAAAGTACAATGAGGCTCTAATTATCAACTCTTTGACATGACAGTGCGTGGAGATCAAGGATCATTTGTTTTAAGACTTTCAGCATCCTCCATGTTAAAGAAAATACATTAAGTAAAATCAGATGTGCTCAATTAATATAGTAATAACTTCAGTATGTGTTTAAAAAATAAAAAAATAAATTTATTTGAATTTAATACTGTAGTAGCTTGCATTTAAATACAAGTGACTCCCTACTACATTTAACAGGCAAGTAGCTCATCTAGCACTATGTATAATAGAGAGGTTAAATTAGAGGGAGAAATAAAGATACACTTCTAACACATAGAAGAAAACAAAACTCTGCTGCCATCATTAGTATACCTAGTGGCATTAAGATTTTTTTCTTATTTGCTTTTATGGCAGAAGTTATTAAGAAAAATAGTTCAACATTACAAATTCCTTATCATTTACAATCTAATAAACCTCCTGTATGCTTTATGGCATTGATATGACTTCACAAGTGTTAGAAAGGTATAATATTGAAAATAAGAGGAAGCTAGAAACTATAGAATTTCATCAGACTCATCAAAATGATAATTTATTCAACAGAGACAGCAAAACTAACATGACAAAAGAACATGTAGCTCTTCTGGATTTCTTTTAACTGCTAGAGTGACAATGTCTATTTCTTATTTTATTTTATTAATATTTCATTGAAGATATTTGGAATATCTCTTACTGGATGTGAATATAAATCCTTCTCATCACCGAATAAACATTTTCACTAAATACAAAGACTGTTTAGGTTAAAGGCATAAAATCCAGTGAAGCAAAAATAATACGGTATGTATTATAGTGACCCTTTTTATTTCTAAAACAGATGGAGTTTTTCTTACAACAGCCTGGATAACACCTCTGTTATTTATTTAGTTTGACTTGCTGTGCTTTTCCTCTATACTCATTTCATTGCTAGTGAGAAAATGCACATTAAGTGCATCTTTCTTGAAAACTACATTTCTATTTCTGTTTAATGTTTTTATACACAGAAACATGTATATGAAGATCGGGTGAGAAGTATCTTTTCTTACCATATCATGTTTCATTAATGATCCTTTTAAACATCACTTGGTTCTATACATTTTTCTTTTAAATTGACAGAACATCCATTTGTGCATACAAGTGTATTTATATGTGACCTCTACAGCAGCAAATAAATTATAGTTAGCTATGCTATCCCATGAAATGAACCAGAGGGCATACTGAAATTAATACGAGCACTGATATATTTTCTTATTTAGTATGCAGCATATTGAATAAACACAATTTATGACATGCTTTACATGTAAGATATTTCAGAGATGAAAGCTGCAGATTCCTGTGCCCTGCGCTCCAGGTGTCCCTGCTGGAGCAGGGGGGTTGGACAATATGATCTCCAGAGGTCCCTTCCAAACCCAACCATTCTGTGATTCATAGAATCATAGAATCATAGAATGCCTAAGGTTGGAAGGGACCTCTAGAGGTCATCTAGTCCAACCCCCCTG
>JAWLRI010000153.1:116087-144558 GCA_034781795.1 Crypturellus tataupa
TTCCTTAAGTTCCTGTGGAACTTTTGATGTTTCAGTTTGTGGCCATTTCCTCTTGTTCTATCACTGGCCACTACTGAAAAGAGGCGGGCCCCATCCTCCTCACTGCCTCCCTTGAGGTACTTATATGATATCATTGGTCTTGTGAAACAACTTGGAATAATAAAGTATATTTTTGATGTACACAGCACTTGTCTTGGATTTGAAAAAGATGCAAGAAGCAATTTGCATAAGAATTAAGTGCCCAGAATAATGTGAAGGAAGACACTGGCCTGTTATTACCAGTGAGGATAAATAACGGTATCTTAGGTTAGGGAAGGAAGGTGTTGATCTCCTAAACTATTTAGAAAACTAGTATTTAAACTAAGGGAAAATGTAATGTATCCAACAGCCTGTTTAATTCAAGTATAAACTGAAAGAATCAATATTCTATTATTAAATGAAAACTTTGTATGCTTCTAAACTAAGTAACTAAATTACTTAGAGCTTCTGGAAAATAATTTAGAAATGTTACATACTGTTTCCAATTATGCAATACCTCATTTATAAGAGTAGTGTTTAATTTCCAAGAACCCTGTACCTTTCAAGACAGGCTCCTAACTGTGGAATAAAGAGACACCAAACTTGTTTATAGACCTGCACTTTTCATGTAGTACCTGCATGTGAGTATGTCATGCTATTCTACTGCAGCATCCCCACCCACACAGTGATATCATCTAACCCAACACTCCTGCAGATTTTATAGTGACGTGGAAATTCCCCATGGACATAACAAAGCAGCTCGCCTCTATTCTTTATAGTAGCACACAGATTTCTCATCAAAGGTGGCTGATAGGAAACCAGCTTCATTAACCGTTACTACCAGTGGCCTATTTTCTAAATAAAGGTGGCTAGGCAAGCCTGTTCCATCTGAATTACTAAAAGCTTATTTGTCATCACACTTTGTTGTTTTCTCTGGATAAAAACATTTCTAGAAAATTGTTTGTAGGATCCTAAGAGTGGAACATCTCTCTAGCAGTAACTCTAAAAATACAAGAATTCCACCAAGTCATAACCTTTACCACAACTAAAGCTGCTTTGTTTATTTGCTATATTTCCTGTCCCCCTTTTGACTCAAAAAACATTTTAAATTGACTTCAAAAAGCTAATAATCAGTAGCAAACAACAGGTAACACGTAGTTCAAAGAATAACTTTCACTTAGACAGTATTACTTCTGATAAGGAACAAATATTACACCATCATAAACAATTAGAGGAAAAACAAACTGTAAGGAACAAATGTTTATGAAAAAAGAAAATAGACATGAACATACTTCGATCTTTTAACTTTGTCCTTCTAAATTATACACTTTCAAGGCAAAAGTTTATACAAGTCTCACTTGATTTTTTAACAAAATCTAAATTTAAGATCAGGTCCAGGACTATACTACCTCCAAAATAAGTAAACAAGCAATGATCAATTCTGTTGTTGTACTATTTTCATGGACAATACTATTTTAAAGGAGAATCATTACCATGTGAAATAAGTTTGTTACTTCACAGTAAGATTTATATACAGGCTGATTCATAGTGCTACTTCTGCTACCTACAAAATCTACACACACAGTATGTTAATAAAGAGCCATAGGTCAGTGTAAAAGAAAGGGCAAAGTTGGAGGAAAGCTGACGCTTAAAGCTGATGTAGAACTGAGGGTACAATTATAGTGTCCACAGAGATTAATTTGTTTTACACACCTAAATCAACTAAAATGTCACACAAATGTTCCAATGTTACTAAAGCAGAAAAATACATTTACAGCCAGCGACTCCAGAACGTCATTTGAATTTAACCAAAACTGTAAAACTTTTCTATTGGCCACTTCCTGCTGTTGCTGGAAACATTCCCTCCTTTAAACAGAGATGGATTTCAAGGTACTGTAGTCACTGTTGTTTTGAAAGTAAATTCAGAAGAAAATGTGAATGTGTAGGCAAACTGGAAACTCTCTGGAGAGATTACCCACTTATTTAACCACATTTCCTGTTTTTAACCCGTTTGTCCTAAGTCAGTCCTTAGACTACTGACAAAAATAGATATAAAAATGTGCTATAAATAGCACATTAGCAGCTCTTTCTTGGTAAAGCTGAAATTGTTTTGAAAAAAATCTATTGTTCATACTAGCTCCATATTAAACAGCATACTGGACTTGTGCTTCTTTTAAATTGTTCTCTGCAGAACTCATGATTACCAAAAATATATGGTGGTTTAGGAACCAGAGAGAAAATATTGCAAGAACTAATAGTTACTTCACCTTAAAAAACTGCTACTAATAACTTAAATTTTAAAAATAAATTACCTAATTATAAATATAATTAATGCTTAAATTTAAATTAACTGAAGGAGAAATTATTGGTAGCCTATTTGGGAAAAACCTTTTAGAAAGTGTAGTTCTGAGGACAAATCTCTGAGAGTAAGGAATGCAGAACCTAGCTAAATGTTTTGAGAGCCGCAGCCAGAGGATTGCCTCTTTAAATTAGTTGCCTTGATGTTATTTTCAGACATGTCAGTGTGTTCATGTAACATAGTGAATGTTAATTGTAAGACTGGCATGTGTAGCCACAAAACCATCTTCCAAAAACATTAAATACGAAGGCTGTCAAGATTTGTTACTTGTAGTTTTTAAACTATTTTGTACTATTTTAACTCCAATAGAAAATATGTCATAGTGTACAAAGGAGAACCTGAAAGTTCCTGTGTTGTAGCTAGCTAGGAGCAGCAAAAACTCTAAAGCCTGACAATACTGTGATTAATACTTTTGTAGGGAAGGGAACACAAGAAGGCAACTCTGAGTCTTTTGGAACCACATGGTGCCACTGACTCTCTGCCCGTGTGCACTGCCCATACCAAAGCATTTTTTAAAAAAGAAGCTCCTGGGTTGATCTGAGTTACAGTTACTCCCCCAAAACTGCCAGAAGAGTCTGAAGGAGCCTGGAGGAGCAGCTGAAGAAGTCTGCAATGCACAACACTCACAAATCCTTAGTGCTCACATTAAAGCCCTCTGCTTCTTGGGACAGAACATCATCTGCTTTATCATTGATAAGAAAAACTTGCAAAGGTCAAAGACTACAGTTTGAAATGAAGAGTCCTTTAGTGCTGTCGTTAGGCAAGAAGAGATGATTGCTAGCATCTAATAATATAAAGATGTGCAGATTGCTAAATGCCAGTTTAATATATAATATTATATAATCTAATTATAGAATATATATAATATATAATATTATATAATATATTAAATATATACAGATATTATATTAGATATAATATATTAGATATAATATATCTAATATATAATCTAATTATAGAAGCTTTGTTAGGAGTTTTCTTTCATCAAACACAGTGAGGTTCAAAGGGTATTTTAACAACTCAAACCCAAAGCTCATGAGGAAGGAAACCTTCATGTCATACTTAGAACTGAACCATAAGGACTCTCAATAGAATTAATAATAGAATAGAATAAACCTAATTAAAATAAATAGAACAAACCAAATCCTAATATTAACCTGGTAATAAGTGGTACAGATGATAAAAGACAAAAACAAACAAACAAAAAACCCTACACCAAACAACCCCAAAACCCTACAGCAAACAATGAACCTAATCACTGATTAAAAAAAAAAAAAAAACAATAATTTGAAACTTACATCTATACATACATCAGCAATCCTTTGGTGAGCACAGTGCTTGAGATACATGACCCATGGAATTTGGACTTTTTGTTGATGAAGTCATTAGCCATTTTACTGCTAATGATGTTGCCCAGTGCAGGGGCAGCCCCTAAACAGTGCTCTACATGCACAGCTGTCCCATCAACACGTCTGTAACCCAGGAACGCTATGCTGATACACAGTAGGAATATAACCAGTTCACAGATAACTGTGTGGTACCATGCAGATTTAGCATGGTAAATCTTAAAATCTACTAAAATCTTAGTTGTTGACTCTATTTTGGTGGGTGGGAGGGAACTATACGTATTTGTATGCGACTCGAGTGGAAACCCCATAGTCCCATAGTTGAAGCATATGAAAAAAAAAAAAAAAAAAAAAAGCACTATGACAAGATACTTCACTCAGCAAGAACATGCCATATACCAGCCAAAACAAAACCACTGTTCTGCCTAAGGGAGAAACATTTCCTCTGAAGAATGAAATCTATCTATAAGATTCTTAGATAGAACAACTCCTCCTTCTTGGCATGAAAATGATTACATGTGATCACGGACCCAGTATTATCTGAACTTTTTCTACCAGCCAGCCATAAGATGTAGGACAGTTTCCTAATCTGCTACCCATGCTCCTTCATATCTTTAACAAGAACTTCTTTCATTCTTAAAATTTCTTTCCCCTACCACGCTTCCAACATTTTCAGCATAAAATAGTCAAAGCATTATGTAAGTTGTATTGTCACTGAATCTCTGATATAAGAAAAAATGTTAATGATGAAAGATTTTCTTTTGATAAAGCAGAATTTTCTTTTGATAAAATGCTCCCGGTGTTAACAAGTCGCTGAAAAATCAGCAAGGAGTTGATTATGACAGCCATTATATGACTGACTTCCCACTAATTTCAGTGGACATTTGTAAGGGAGCATCGTTATCCTTACAGAATGTATCCAGGAAAGCAACATTTGACAGAGTGGGAACTCAGTGTGAATTTTCTGGCTGCAAAACATTCTGAAGTTTCTGTATATGTGAGCAAGAAGAACATTGAGGCAAGACAAACTATCCTACATAAGATATGGCAGATTGGTTAATATATACGTATAGAATATATATTGGACACATTTTCAAGAGAACAATTTAACCAGCACTTTTTTCATGGAACAAAGTTAGAGTTGGCTGATCAGGAAACTGCTCTGCCGACTAACATCTCTCTTTGGATTAGTTAAAGTTCAGAAAAATATAGAATATGCTGCTGTGGAATAGCATCTGGTGGGTGGTGGACAATATTATTGTATTATCACATTGTATTATATCGCAGAACTAGTAACTAAGCTCTTTAATAACATGGTACTAATATAGTTTCCAGGACAGTACCCTGCTTGTCATTTACTTTCAACATTTCCTAAATTCTCAAAAATGATCCACTTAGAAAGAAATCACTGTACATCTCCACTTCAATTTAGAAACAAACCTCCAAAAGCCTCCACAAGTAAATTCATCAAATTTGGTGGTTCTTGCCGATTACAGACATGGCTCACACTTTACAGAAGTGTAAGACAGTCAAATATCCATTGATGACAGTGTCAAGTAAGCAAAGTGAGCAACACAAAATAACCTCTTTATACTGCTCCCAAATATCCCTATACAGGAAGATTTATGTAATGACAAGAATCCTGAGTTAACAAGCGCATTCCATGAGGAAAAAAGGGGTCTAGCTATATCCACCATAAAGACACATAATGACCAATTCAATGGAAAAGTTATTTCTTTATTCATAAAGAAATCAACTTCTCTATCAAAACTGAGAACAGCTGAATCCGAAAATCTCAAGCAGTATTTCCTTTCAGTAGCACAAACCAAGTACAGTCCACAAGAATATTCAATTATTTCTTTCAAATGCGTCGTTTTTAAGGCACCCTGAAGGTGTCCTTTCATGATTTTATAAAACCTAAAATTATTAAAACCTTTCAAAACACAGGCTCACTCAGAAAACTATGTGTTCTTCTTATAATTTCTGAAGTCACTGTTACTGTAATAATAGCCTGTCATATACAAAATGACAGCAATTTCATAAATGAAGAATAGGTTTAGAGATATACTATGTTTATGAATTTACTTTGGTTGTCAGTCAAACATTATGAATATTATTACAAGAAATCAGGAAACTGAAGCCAATTGATCCAGAAGAAACCAATGTCACAAAGAAATTTTTGGAACAATATAGAGACTAATAATTTATAGTGGCCAGTTAGGATTTTATCTGTCTCACCTTCAAGCTATAAAAAGAAAATCTTGCTCACCTGAAACATGTTCTATGATTATAATAGTGACTTAAGGCAATATGCAAGCCAGTGAAAGGCAAATGCTGCTAAAAGAAGTACACTCCAGGCTTTTAAAAAGATTTTTTTTTAAATGTTGCTTTTTAAGCAGAAGTATTTCTAGCAGCCATAAGATATGCAGCTTTCTCTGTCTTTCACTGTAAAGTTTTATTAGCAATGTTTTAAAATATTTTCATGAGCTGTACTATCAGTACTGAATTAATTATAACAAGCAGGTTGGAGTAACTTTTTCTAAGATACTGCACAGATATAACATAGAAAATAACCATACTTTTGGATCCTGATTCTGCACAGGTCTGTGAATGTTCTTAAATCAAAAATATAAGCAGTCATTGAACAAAAATAAGCCACAGAACTGACAATATTTTTGTACCCTTCCCTGAACTGGTTTTGCTTACCATTTGTAGATACATGGAATTTCATTTGTCCTTAATAACCAAATCCAACAAAATAACAAGCAAATCAGTTCCAGGACCATTACTTTACAGGGAAATATTTATTAGTAGCAAACATTCTGCAGACAGTGTGGAAGTACTGAGTCATGGGAAAGACCCGAAGGAAGCGAAGGGCCTCGGGTCACAGATCCGGCGAGCAGACATAGAGGTGTCTCAGCAGCCACAGCAGCAGATTGCGCCTTGCTTCATTTCACTAAACTCTCAAATTTGAGTTCCGTGGTAAAATCTGATTTCTCTTCCACAAACCTGGTAACTCTTGCGATAACCTTGAGGTGGTGGCCACCATTTTGACTTTCAAGCAGCCCTTATTTCTATCAATGTACAGGTTTAAAAATGTAGCATCTTCTGCTGTCAAATGCTTGCAGACCAGCACATGGGGAATAATTACTTGCAACAGTGTACCTTATATTTTACAGCATTAAAATGCCATAACTTGAATGTCCCGCAGAATTCTGTGTGTTTAAGTAAGCAGGGACTTGAAATGTGGCCGTTACAACTTTTAGAGATGTCACTGAAGTAAAAAGAGAGTTTATTGTCCTCCACTATACAAAGAAAAGGGAAAAAAAGATACAAATTGTTGCTTGGCACATGCAGTACTCAGTGCAACTGCATATTTCCTAGTCATTAGAGTGAAGGTGAGAATTTGCACTGTGTTAGAATGTTATTATTTCATAACTTTTCACTTCCAAGTTTCATTGAATCCCCACTGTATTTTGAAAAGGGCATGGGTTTGAAATGAAGAATGCCTTTGCATGACCTGAACAATAGATCCTTAAAAATTACTCAAGTCCAAATTTAACATTTGGAAACTATCTGGACTCAGGAGTGATCTACAATAACTGGAAAACTTGAGAATTTTCACAGTTCAAAGTAGAAGATTTTAATAATTTTGAATTACTCTCAACCAGTGAACAAGTCCAGCACTATAATTTCATCCAAACATCAATAAAGTTCAAGTGTTTCATTAAATTTGAAATGCCATTCATCGTGTAAAGAAATTTTAAGTTAATGAAATGCTTGTTATTACAATGGATCTGCTGTACTTTTAGAAGTCTGTCATATTTTCCTACTTAAAAAGCGAGAGTTTAAGGGTTTGATAAGTTGGCAATAGATAAAGTATGCTCCAGGCTGAATTATGTATAGAAATTTTGTATAGAAAGCTTAGACTTCTTTTATACTGATTTTTTCATTATTTTTAAAAACACCTTTTTCTTACCCTCCCCCTATAAGAAAATGTTACCCAACCACTGAGTAGACAGTTATTTGCCTATTTTCTTAGTTTACTTAGCTGTGGAGAGGCAAAATACATTTTGATGATTGTATTTTTATTAGCTTTTTTAAGTATTAAAAAAAATCATACCTACTGTACTGATTCAGAGATTTGAAAATATTTGGTTTTATCAAGATGGTTTTGTTCCAAATTCAAATTCTTACCATTTGTAAGACCCTTTAAAAAACTCTGCTACAAGATACTAGGCATCTTTATGGGGCACTATGGATTGTTTCCAGCTATTACCTGCAAACCAAAGGTTCAAATGACAGAGTTATTCTCCCAGCACAACACAAGCCCTTCCTCAGTTTAATGTTTCATAGTTTATGCAGCATATCATCCATCTCAGACCCAGTTTTTCAGACAGACACCTTGATTTAGTCTCCAGCATCGAAAATCTCAAAATGGAAAATGTAATTGCGTGCACTGGCAGGCACAATACAAAAAATGTAGCTGTTTGAAAAGAGCACCAAAAAGCCTACGGTCTTCTGGCAAATAAATGATTACAGATTACGACCACAGTTCCTACACTAGCTCCCTATCATAACAAGATACAATACCCTAGAAAAAGTGTTAAAGAGACGGTCTGATTTCACAACCCCTCATTCTTTGGAGAATGCAATTTCTTTGAGAGATTTTCAGTAGCAAATGTTTTAGTGCTCCAAGTACTTCCAATTCAGATCCAGTGTAGTGTGATACTGTGCCTTTGCAAGGCTTTTTGGAGATAAATAACCTTCTTTCTCTCATGGTAAAAGAAACAAGTATATAATTGGAGGGAAAATCTAGTTGTTCTTACCACTACAAGCACTGGCTCATCTACATAAACAGCGATAAGTGCAGACCTACATAAACAGTAATAATTCATGGAATGGTAGAATTCCATGAATACAAGACAGTATTTGTGCCTGTCAAATTGAAAGCATGCACAAATGCGCTCACTGTGTCAACAAGTCAGACCTCTCTAAACATCGCTCTGCTGACGCTGTGATTTCTTATTCCTTTTTTATTATGGAAGAGGTTTGGGGCACTACAAACCTTGTGCAGTTCTCTCTCATGCATATAGTACTGTCATAGATTCAAATTCTGATTTTCTGCTTTGAGCAATGCACAGATCAGATGCTGTTATCAGTGACTGCCAGAGAGAAACTAAATAATATCAAAATAGCTTAAATGTTTCTCGAAAAACATGCTTGAAATAATAAAAAAACCCTACATATTTCTATTTCATCATAACAATAAAAAGGTTAACATAAGATGGATAAGTAAACTGACACTGTCTGAACTAGAAAACACTGAATTGATGAGGAAAGCTGCACAGGTAAAAATAAACAGGCATTTGAAATGGGACGACTTCCTAGAACTGTCTACAAAACAAAACAGATCTGCAGTATCAGACTGTGCTGGAAGGTTAATCACCAGTTTTGATAACAATCACCTTATTAGGTATGATAAGAACCTCTAATGATAAGAACTATCAGTGGGCTGAAAGAGTATGTGAACAGAAGGAATCCTCAAGCAACAATAATGCAGACCATAGTATACAGTCTGACCAAGGAATCACAGCAAGACTTTTTTTTAGATATAAAAGCTTTTGTGCTCCCTCTCACCCTGAAAGTATTGTAAAGGAAGCCTCTCTCAGAAGGTCGTCTAAGTTTTAATTGGATAAAGAGTTTTTCTTTTTATGTTATTTTCCTTTTTAAAATACATCTGGCTTTAAAAACGTAATTTACACAATTTGTTGACATTTAATTTCATGTTTTTTTTTTTTGAGAAGCAAGTTCTCCAGATTTTAAAGAAAACATGCTACAATTAAAATGCCTTTGGAGCCTAATTTGTGGTCTTTGTCAGAGCACAAAGAGAAATGTCATAAGATATTGCGGGAGGGGGGCTGATGAGTAAAAGCAAAGAGCAGTTGGAAGAGAGATGGATGACATAACTACTGGTAGGTCTAATAACAGAAAACACTACAAAGCAGAATTGTGAGTGTGTGCAGGGCACACGTGTGTGAAGCAAGCAGCAGCATAAGAAACTACAGTAAAGTTGCATATGAATTTCTGCTGCATCCCTGCACAAGGCCTGTAGTTCACTGAAATGACCTGCCAACCAGAAACATAACTCAAAATCTTTAGCAGCAGAATATCTGTTGAGGCTCAAAAAGATGCTTAGTACCGTCTACAAACAAGTGCAAAACAAATGGAAGACAGACCTGGAAGATACAATGCCTCCTTAAGACAGTTTCCTTTGGGATTTCTGTAACACTCAGACAGTAAAGATAACCTCCTGCAAGGAGCTAGAGGAAACTGGAGAAACCGCTCCTTCCCTGTCCTCACCTTGTCTGTTCCCACAGATGAGGGAGCAGGGCGCCTGCTCCGCTACAGCTGCTGCAGTGGCCCTTGATAGTTATAGTTCAGACACTGAAGACAGACATAATAATGTTAAAGAAATCTCACTATTGCCAGAAGTTAGAGACAAAAGGAAATGGGAAAGTCTGAAGGTGAAAAAAACTGAGATCAAAATGAAATTAACCAAATGAAGTTGTCCTGACCTTAACATGGAGTGAAATCTGTGCTTATATTTCAAGCAGCAATTTTTTACTTCTTTTTCTTTTTGCAAAAGCTACCATATGATTATCAGTGACTTGCAAAATTTAGTGTGCGATTCTCCTGTGAAGAATTATGCACAGTAAAATAAATGCAGGAACAGCAGTCATGCAGTGTACGGATTGTTACATTTACCAGTTACAGAAGTTCTGGTTAAATGGGTCCCTTAATTTTTAATTCAATTCATCCAGATAATTTTTTTTTTTAATACAGAGTACAGTTAGTATTTCCTTGCTATAACACTACCATGCATCGTCTACTAATAATACTAACATACTCCTACTAGTCTACTAACAGAGGTTGCGAAAGCAGTTACTGTGAATGAAAAGAGCATCTTACGGGAGCACTGCACACATGAGCACTCAAGGGCTCTCCACACACATGTTCACAGCACACGCACAGTCACACACACGCACACAGAGTTGGAGGGTTTGATCCCTTTTTGTGCATCCCTGGCTTTATGCTATCTTCCCTTGTTTCCCCTTCTCGAATGAGCTAACAGCGGCTCAGTTCTTTCTGGTTGAAGAAGCAGTCTCAGCTCTGCTCACCAGCTGAAAAACGTGCTCTGCATTGCTGCATTGCTCTGCTGCTGCATTGGACAGAAGACGAAGGTAATATTCCTCTTCAGCGGTTAAGGTAACTACCGTCACTGCCTCTGTCCTCCCCTGCAGCTGAAGAAACTGCAACAGGCTGAAATAAAACAGCAGGCAAGGCACACATGTGCAGGCCACAAGCCACGCAAGGCTGCAGCCTGTGCCTGACTAGTACACTCATGAACAGACCACGAACAGGCAACAGGTGCTGACTTGTCCCCAGCAGTCATCCATTTCTTAAATGCAATGAAGTTGCAAAAGCACCATCATTGTCTCCCTCTCCACACAAAAATACTAGGTATAACTGATGCTTTACACCCTTGATTCACAACAGCAGATTTTGGCCTTACAGAAGTCTGAAAAATGAAGGAAAAATCTGAACTCAACAATAGTTTGATCTGCAGGAATTCAAAATCATTGAAGCCAAGTAAAATTTCTAAGCTAATCTATTTGAAAAGCTAGAAGTAGTCTGAAGTGTTACAGAGATTTCTAACCAAACTATTTTGTACATTTCAGTCAAAGTAATTGTCGATTTCTCAAACAAAAAAAGGCTTTCTACTATATCCAAATGTTTTTAAGATGTAAATGCACCTGTCATCTTAAATGTAAGCAGGGTGCTGCGCCCCAAGTTAAACAAAAGAAGAAAAGTTAAGAGTTGACAAGTATGTTGCTGTGCAACTACAAATTAAAAGTGGAATACCAAAATGCATACTTAACTGTTGGGCACCTTTTCATCAGGCTATTGCCATTAGAATTTTTTTTATTAGATTTTTAAATCAGACAAATAACAGATAAGAGATGTGACAAGTATATCAAACCCGATTTAGCAGATCTGACATGTTTAATCTTTTGCTGGAAGGCTGGCATTTTTTATTTGAAATGTTTTAAAAATGTCCCATTTAAATGCAAAATAATAATAAAAAAATCAGATTTGACTCTACTATATGCAGCTTATGCCAAGTACAGAATATTTAGAAACATAAACAACCAACTTCCAACTGAAAGTGTGAAAACACCTGAAACTTTCTATGCAATGCGAACTTTTAAATGCTAAAAAAATTACTCGGTATCTGACAACAATACCAGTGAAAGACAGAAGAATCATATCTTAGAAGTTTATCACACTAACTTCTGCCACACTATACCGTGCATTTTGAATGTTGGCTGGGTTGTACAACAGCTGGCACTTCAAAAATAACTTCTGAAGAGAGATCACCATGTTTGAACACTTCAGAAAATAAATGAACACCCTCTTTATGAGGTAAACAAACCCACAATCTCAGATTGATCTAGTTATGGTATAACTAAACAAATGAAATATAAATTAACCTTGCCACATTATTAAAAATAATTTGACATATGCATGGAAAAGTGCACATAAACCATCTAAAAGATCCACATCGTACAACTATTTTTGGTTGTACTGCACAACCTTCAACACACAGGAACCTTCTCAAGCCAAATTCAAAACAACACAACCACTTCAGTAACTGCAAAAGACTCTAGGAATCCAAAAGAGGAAATGTAGCCTAACTTTACCGATCAGTTGAGCAAGACAAAAAGTAAGAATTTAAAATATTACAAAATCCCCAAATACAAAATATCTCTATCAAAACAGAATAAAACACAGCAAAAAAACTCTCCTAAACACAACTGGTTGATTGACCAGTATGTATAAAATAAAAAACATTTAAAAACTACACATGGTAGCTAATTAATTCTATGTTTTCCTGTAATCCCTTTCATCTCTTTTAATTCTGTTGGTAAAGTAGACTAAATGAGAACAGCATTTCGAACAAGAAAAAAAATATAAAATAGATTTCATTGTTGTGGCATGTTAAAATTGAAATTTTTGCCGTAAAGACTCAAAAGCCAACTTAACCATTCAAGTGAAAGTCATTTATTAACAATAAATCTATACGTAAATCAGATTGCCTTCAAACACCAGCAGTGAGTCACACCTTAGATCAAAATAAAAGGGCAAATGTATAATTACACCGTGCACAAGTTCTTAATGACATTCAAAACTTCCATATTGAAAGGAGTATACATGTCAAAAAAACTAAGCAATAAAAGCTTTAGCACATAGGCTAAATTAACATTTGCACAATGCAAACACCTTGCCCTTCCTTATATTTAAAACTGTAACAAAAACCACATGTATAAGTATATAATAATCCTTATAATAGGACAGCTGCCTAAGTGAGAAGGGCGCATGTTTTTTCTGCACTGACAGAAGTATGGTACCAAACCTTAATATTTTATGATTTTCAAGTCTTGTTCAAAATTTATTCTAAATTCTTCTTCAAAAATGATCACTTAATACCGTACTTCTCATTCACCTATTTTCCCATCAACAAGAGGAGATGAGGAAGTACTGCCCTCACTACTTAAAGATCACAAAGGCATCAGTGATATAAAGTACGGCCGGCCAAGGTGCCTTCTGAACATTCTACATATTATAATACTTTGGATAGTCAAATTAAGTATGAACATTAAAACTGATAGGATTCAAAGCAGGTGCTTAAAAAAAATGAAGACAAATAAATGCTCAATGAACTACCAATATTTGACATAAAAAACAATGCAGGGTGGACAATCTTGCCTTCCCTTTTGTTCCTTCTTTCAGTTTACGTCTCATTTACTTTTCAAAACTTGTAACTGCAGAGGATAGATTTTAACTCATAACAGCATGGTTTACTATAACAGCCATTTTATCTCCAAAAGAGGCTGTTTTGTGAAGCAAATGGAGTGATGATTGGGGCGGGGAGGGAGAGGAGAAGAGAATTACATGGAATAGTGGAAACCAGAAAAGCTGCATTTGTCTATATGGCTCAACAGCAGGATTGGTGATAATATATATAAATTCTGTATATAAATTTTATACTCGTGATTCTAAAATAGAAAAAAATATTGATGGCAAAGCATTTAGGTCTTATTAGGCCTTAGTACTATCAATCTTATGTAGTGCTACAGGTACTGTTACAGTGTTACTTACTGTATTTGACATATATAAATATATATATGCACATATATATATATATATAAATCTACACAAACATATGTGTTTGTATGTATAAAACCTTCTGTGAGCTGTGCAAAGCAGTCAGTAACATTAAAAGGTTGTCATCCCCAGAGGGTGAATGGGACTTTGCTAAAAGCCATTCCCAAATACTTGCTGAAAGTGTAAGACTGAAGGATTTTGTTGGATTCTAATTCAGCTTCTGGAAAGCTTAATGATCTAGTGAGCACCACTCTCTCTATTTCCACCTCAAGCCTATCTCTCTTTTTTTTCTTTTTTGTATTATCTTCCAGTCGCTTCCTAACTATATTTCTAAATCTTACCCTTCCCTAATTTACCTTTCCACCTTCCTCAGCCAACCCTGGATTCCTGCTTTGTCCTACCTCGGCTCCTTGCTTGATCTTAAGGTTACCACAAACCTTCATTCCACTCCATTCCTTCCCTTCTAGCTTCCTTATTTTCTACTCACATTTTTATTCCGCCCCCCACAATTCCATCTACCCAAACGCATTATATTCCTGATAATCTAGATCTGGTATTGTCTGCGTTTTATTCAAACTTCCAATTACTTCATTCTGCTGGGAAACAGCAGGGGGAGCATGAAGAATACGACAGAAATTCTATTTGCCAGTGCCTGACCTCACACAACAGTTTAAAATAGTCACAGTCTTGAAGCTCTGGGCTGGGCAGCAGTACAGAGCAGTCAGAAAATTCTTAATAGTATTCCTAACAATTCCTGAGTATTTACATACATATCATTTTTCCAAACTATCCTTTGCAAAGGATATATCCATGACATCAACATGACCCCACTCTGTTCAGGTTCTCAATCTCAAGATGAAAAGCTTGAAAATATCAGACTATATGAAATTATTTTCTTTTAAATATGGGTAAATCATTATGTTTTCCGGCAACTTTCTTTTCCGAACAACTGTTACTGCCAAAACTTCACTTTTTAGTACCACCAGCACTATCTGAAAGCTAACGGGGAAACACCAAAAATTTCAAGTTGTTATAGCTTGTCGATCAGAAGTAGTTTCCATTAAGGAACATCATGTACCGAACTATGAAACATTTTGTCATTGATAGTATCGATGAGGGATAGACATGAGGACTAAATGCTTTGTCTTGCCAAAGCTATATATATATCTCTGTAGGTGTATATATATATATATATATATATATATATATGTACACACACACACACCTATATATATATATTTTACTGTTTTAGAATCAAGGTTACTCAAGACCTATATTAGTGAAAAGAATCAGACCAAATCTTTTTATTTTTGCAGTCATAAAGACTGCAGGTATTCATTTCCACTGGACAAATACAATTTTCTCATCAATTTATCAGGAAGGAATTTATCCCTCCTGATGAATGGTCCTGATAGTTTACTGATATGCCTGCCATGGTGTAAACCCATTACTGGTCATCTGTATTTTATTACAATTTAATAAAGAATACACTTGTCATGCTTGGAGATGAGTTGGAAAGTAGGGTTTTTTTTAAAGAAAAAAAATGAAAAGACAGTATACTGTAGCCACACTACTGCATCTTTTGACTTCCTCTTTTAGATTAAGGGTTAATTTAAAGATTAAGGATTAATTTTCTCAACTATATTCTGCACAATTTAACTTTGTTTGTGAACTCTATTTTATGGAAAAAATAACAACAATATGCTTGCTGAACATTTTCTTCTTATTGAATACTAGATAAAATTAAATTCTCACATATCCTATGAAGTGTTTTTTCTTTTTCAGTCATTTTCAGAAATGAAGTTCATTATCTCCAAGAAGGAGAACCTACCAGTGACTTAGAAATTTTATATTTCAGACTCCAGACATTTTCAAAATGAACTAATCTTTGCTGTAAGCAAGCAAACCAAACATACTCAGTGTCACACTTTTTGTGCTAATAATAACTATGGTACATTTGACAGCAGTTATCCCACAAATGGACAGATTATCATGGTAGAAAGGCAAGAAGAGGTGACTTTATATCCTTTAACACATCTAGCTTGTGGATAAACAGGAAAACTTTTTATTACTTTAAGCTGACACCTGTTGGCAAACAGTATGATAGGTAATTCTGAAGTTCACCAGTTTTACTGGTGGGAAGGACGCAAGACTAAGCACTGGAGCTCTTGATTCAAATTAAAAATTTGTGTTTCTTGAGACAGTTTCTAGCAAATTTTAAAGTACTGCATATTTCTATTAACTTTGCTATATACAATTCTATGAGCTTACCAACAGACCTAGAAAGTACAAAGTGTCATGTCAAACACGGATTTGTTGAAATGAATATAAAATCACTTTCAAAATTCCAAGGGCTATATTAAAAATATAAGTGATTTAGCAGTATTAGTTTTAGGTATGATGAATTACGTGTTCAAGAGACCTTTAAAAGTTAAGAATGTGCACAGTATTAATCTTCTGAAAAATCAGTCTTGTTTATACTAAGTACTTTTAAAATGGAGGCTCTTACAGCAACTAGATAATGACTAAACATTCTGCATACTTTATAATTACCCTTTCTTTGATGGTTTAACATTAGTTGCTGAACTACTGTTATAATGCATATTTTCTCATAATTTTACCTTTTCAGAACTGTAATTACATCTATTACAAAAGTGGCCAGATTCTTTGGAAGAAAAAAATCGAAACAATCTCAATGAATTTCATAAGAAAACAGCAAAGATGTCTTTCATAATTCTTCCCATTATATATAAGCAACGAAGCAAAATAATCACAAAAAACAAGCATTAAAGAGATTATCAATGATAAAAGCTGCTATAATCATCTAGGGTATGGAAAAATGATTTAGGAATTAAGTAAAATCACTGAGAAAGAATTTATAATAAGAACTGTCAAAAGTTAAAAACACAGACTAGAAAAAAGTTTTTAATTGTACAGTATATTTTAACTCCTATCAATCACCACTAAAATAGTTTCAGAGTTTAATAAGCAGATGTTTACCTGCTGGAACAAGACAATCTTTCCAATCAAAATATCCAGCATAAATGCCGGGTTCTAATGACCCAACTATAGGATCTGCTTTAGCTTCAATGTACATTTCAAAAAGTCTTTGGTCCAGTTCTTTCAAGGATTCCATGCTAACCTAAAAGAAAATCCAAAGAAAGAAAAGAATATATAGTTAGTAATTATATGAATTACATTATACACTCAAATTCAGCTTGCTTTCTTTAATTTTTAGAAAACAACAACAGTTACTTAAACATTCAATTCATGATTCATATATATAAAAATGTAGGAATTGCCATATTATCACTCTGTAATAACCAGTCCAAATTCTTTTTCAGGCTGTGGTCAGCTACAGGAATTTTCTGGGAAGGTGGAAGCAATGAGAGAGTAGATATATACTTCTAAAACCAGTGCTTTAAATATGATTATGCCCATAATGATTTTGTCATGAAACACAATGGTTTACTGATAACGCAATGGTCACACAAGATTTAATGGTAAATAATTATAATCCACCAACTCTAAACACTTTCTGCTCTATTCTTGAAAATTCAGAGATTTTTTTAAATTGCCTCTGATTCCTAAAACTGTCAAAATGAATTTCCCCACACTCCTCTAAGGCCTCTCTGTACAACAGAAGCAGAAACTACAGGTCATGAACAGCTGCAGTATTTTTCTGTCTATTTAACAGATCTCAACATGATTTGTATGTACTTCACAAAACTTGAGCACCCTGAAAACCAGAGGAAATGTGAACATTTTTATGATTGTATCTTAACTTGAAATTTTACAGTTTTTTTAATAGATATATGTTGCTAACCTTTGTTGTTATTGCTTCTAAAGCAGTTTCAGGACATAACACACTTAAAAAAATGTTCAAGTAAAAAGTCAGTATCTTATTATTGCTTTGAATTTGAAATGTAAATTAAATACACTGAAAATGTCAAGTAATTTCTGGTAAAATATATTTATGTTTATAAGTTAAGAGCCTACAAGATTGCCAAGTAAAGCTTTGAAACTGTTCATTTTTTCTCAACCACTAGAAAGTAAGCAGATATCTAAGGTCGCAATATTTCAAGAAGGCACAGTGGCATAAATGGGAGGAAAAAGGCAGTCTTCTACACCAGTTGTGAAGTTCAGAACAAAGAGGGAAGAAAAGAATACCGATTTTTTATCATTGCTTTCTAGTGAAAAAGAGATGTAAGGTTTAGTTCTACAAGCCACAGAAGAAGGGATAAATTTTATTCTATACTTACTGTTCTCTTTTGGCATATACATACACTTGTTTGAGGAATACCTAAGAAAACACAGCTCCAACTGGCCTGAGCAAAAGTGTTTTAATATTAACCAATTTTCCCTTCCACTTTTGTAGGCATTCAATACAAAAGATTATTGGTACAGTCAGTACAGTTGTTTTATATGCTAGTCTTTTAACTGTTTTGAGTTCTGCACATAATTATTCCACAAAGAAAGAAAAATTAAAAACAGCATGGTAGACATTAAATATAATTATTAATCCTAATATAATTAAGTAGGGTCATAATTTGGTGATTTTTATATTATAAAATATTCAGACTTAATATTTGGACATGCTAAGAAAAAAGATATTAACAAATATTTAGAATATAAGAATATCTTCTCAGTTACTATTTTACATTTTCTTTATTTTCAGAATATTTAGAGAATAATTCTCTACTAACAAATGTAACTTGGAAAAAAAAGATATTTTTGACCAACATATATAACAAAGCTGCACCTTAAAATTCAATGTATAAATCTAATGAATTAAAATTATAGTTTTAGGTCAATCTTTTTAGATAAAAGCAAATACCTTCTTAATTTTTTTCCCCCCAAAATGCCAATTCTTTATTGGAAAAGCACATTATTTGATAAATGACTAACCAAATTAAGAAATTTACAGAAATGGGTGTGACAGGAAAAACAATGAAATGATTGCTTTTTGTCTTTGCAGGCGCTTTTATCTTGCTTCCTAAGACCTACATTTATCCCTGTGATTTCTAGCCTCTCTTAAAATTAACATCCTCAGATGACTGTCTACCTATCCAAATCCTCCCAGCTAGGTACCATATAGGCAGTACTGGATCATTCACAGTTTTCAAAGGGTTAAAATAGATCTGACATAGTTACAAATTATTATGCAACTTCAACATTTGAGTTTTGTCATTTCTAAACCTACCAGACTTTTAAAGGCAATATGTTGATGTTGCTGTACAAGACAAGAGTGCTTTATACGTAACGGATAGCTCATTTGCTTATAGAGCCAACATTTGCTTTTACAGTCAATGTACTATCCGTACCTAACCCAACACAGCTCTTCACTGCACAGCAGCAAAGAATACTGATAGCAGGATAATTCTGTATGCTGTACTAAAATGCAATTCATATCAACTCCACTTGCATGGTATTCAAAATTATTTCAGCCACAGGAATTCAAGTAGTATTGATGTAGAATGATACTAAGGATGTACTGTAAAGTAGGAACATCAAATCTGGAGTGAAATATTTATTCTACCTCAGAGGAGTTAACATTTTACTTGTAAACAACAAATGTTTCTGAAAATAAAGTAACTTTTGATCCTAAGGATTAAGTCACAACATTTCTCATAAAAAATGATTAATCTTTACAAAAAGGAAGGAAAATGAGACAGCTACTGCCGCCCACTTTGACATTTTCATCTTTGAAAAAAAAAAAAAGGTATATGAACAAGACCTATCAGTAATACAGATTGCCAGATGAAATAATTTATCAAGTATATTTTTTAGATAACAATCTTTTATTCTTTGCATTAAGAAAACACAGTGACATTAAACAGTTTTACTTAGAAATCTGATAAGCTTTGCTAGTGAGCACACAAATCTCGAATAAGAGGTCACATTTTCTGCACCCAGCTGGGAGCGCACCCAGCTGTACCATCACTATTGCTGTGTCCTTCAACTGATGGTTGGAATCCCATTCATTTGTAGAGGGCTTACTTAAGAGTCATTCTGGCTGTTTAAACACTTGCACTTAATTCCACAGAAAGTAAAACAAATACAGTTTCATTCAAGAAATGATACTTTATTTCAGTGTTCTCACTTACTTGAGTTATTTTTTCAACACCTTGAAATCCATGTTTCTCAAAATGTTCAGCTATATTTAGGAAAGTATGACGTTCCAGATAGCGGCAATTACTGAGTGCAATTAAAAGCCTTTGTTCCTAAAAGTATGTTTTAAAAGAAGAAAAAGTATAATGATTACACAAAAATATCAGAACGGCCTATACCAAAAATATGCCAATTTTATTGATGGGTTGGCAGGTGAGAGATAGGGAGCAGCTGTATGATAAATATGCTTATAAGTAAAATAGAGTTGACAAATATTTCTGTCAAGAAACTTCTAAGAACTGAGCAAATATCAGCTATAATGATCTGTGTTTTTTTCTTATGAGATCTGCAGTATTCACTGGAATATCTGTGACTAATATAGAAGCATGGTTAAGAAACCATGTCTCAACCTGTCTACAAAAAATAAGGTTTGGACAGTTTTCCAAGAAGATCTTTCTGACTTTTGTTTCTAGAAATATGCTAAAAATTATGACCATCATAAAACGAAACCAAATGCTGTCTTTGCTTTCTTATGAAACTGGC
This sequence comes from Crypturellus tataupa, assembly GCA_034781795.1. NCBI lineage: Eukaryota > Metazoa > Chordata > Aves > Tinamiformes > Tinamidae > Crypturellus > Crypturellus tataupa. Next base: position 136,695 of record JAWLRI010000153.1, read on the forward strand.
TAAAACAACGGAAGCAAAACAGGTATTTCACAGTACATTTTGGAGTAGAGATTCCAGAACTGCCTTTCCCTGAGCTTGGTGCAACAAGGTGTAGTTTCCAAACTGGAGACAAACAAACAAAATAACAGAACTACCCAAACTACAGTCTTAATTTTAATAATGACTTTCTATTAAACTTTGCATGAACTATTTAGATTGCTCTTCCCTCTCCTTCCTCTAATGGGGAAAACTTTTTTTTTTTTTTTTTAAGTCTCTAATGGCAGTTCAGGATTAACTATAGCAAATACATTGAAAACAGAATTATTTGGCAATGAAATAATCATAATCATTGTGGAGATCTGATTAGGAATAACATTGTTTTCACCCAGAAAAGTGTCTTTGAGTAACTTTGTCTTCCCGTAATATAAATGGATGAGTAGTATAAAGTTATGCAGTTGTCTACTATTTTAAATTATTATGAACTGGTATAAAGAGTATTTGAGAAATAAGTTTTTAAAAGTACAGTGAAAAATCTTACATGTAACTTACAAGTTTGCAGAGTATTAAGTGCTCTGCCATTTACAAGAGAAAATTACTATGACAATGTGGAAACTAAATATTGTGCAACTGTTTTTTTTTAAATAAAAAAGTTGGAGATGGTTAATGGAGAAAGGTGGTAACAACCACAGAAAGTTACTTTGCGAAGAAGTGATATCAAAGTTCATGTGCTGCAAGAATAAAATCATATAAGCACAAACTATTATAATCTGGAACTCAGACAGTCTAATTTTGCAATCTGTGATTATCTAGTGCAGTAGAAACCCTAACTGCTTTTGTAAATGTGGCAAAGCTGGGTTTCTGGCAAGATTTAAAAGCCATATAAAGTAACCACACAAGAGGTTCTCACTAGGTTTCTTGCAGAGAACAAGTGATTTTTTTTCCATCAGTTGTTGGGTTGTAGGAAAGTATTATGATAACCACTGTTTATCAATCAAAGTGCTAAGAATACCAATAATCATTTTTTTTATTTCCTAAAAATTACTTTAAAAATGCAGATAATTTTTATCAGTAAAGTCAGTTTTCAGAGAAAACTACATTACATTGAATATCTGCATTATCATATATTTTAAAAAATAAATAATAATCAGGCTAGTTAAAACTTAAATGATGCATGAAAAGTTGAATTCTCAAATGTTTGAAAATCAGTGCAATTCTCCTGAGCTTAGTTGTGCTGTTTCAGTTTCTGAAAGAGAGCTGGTTTCAAAGATGTTTTCATTAGTTACCGTAAGATAGTATGCTAACATATCATAAAAACAATGTTTTAAAAAATAGTCTTATTTTCAAGCCCTAGGTTTTCACATTTGCTCAATGGATCTAGGAAATACCTCTGGAAAGCCCAACTGATTTCTTAAAAAATGTAAACGAAAAAGACTAAACACTTAATTAAAACAAGGACCACATTCCTGAAACTTTTAGAAGTTTCAGACGGGCTTTTAAAAACAGAAGCCAAACTTACTGAAGAAAGACTTGAGTCTTCATGAATGCTTCCAAACAAATCTGGAGATGACACATCAACTGAAAGACTAGAAACATTGTTTTAAAAGTGAGTAGTATAGTAATTTTGTTCATATAATATATAGTAGAACAGGTGCAACCAAAGACTGGAATCTTGTTTCAAACTCTCTTATTCCAGGTAACAAAGTAGCAATTGCTTATTTTTTTACTAGCTCTACATAAATCCAGTCCTTTGTGCACAAACAATTCTACTTTAACTGGTCAAATTTAAGATCTTCCTTTCTCAAAATATTTTCAACCTATATAATTTCTTTGGTTTGCTGCAGATTCTGATCCATTTTATATATTTAAGTAGAAAATAAAAGTGGCCTTACGAAACAGTTAATTTGCCTTATTTTGCCAAAGGAACACTGTTAAACTTCCAAGATTTTACCATAACTACAGATAGAACCAGTCAAAACAAAAAGGGAGTAAAGCAGAAACACCTCCCCTATGAAGAAACATTGTTTAGTGACAAAGAAGAGTCATTCCATTTAAGCTAATGCCAAAACGAGCATATCTACTTCTAAAGAATACTACAACTCCCATCACTGCGTACAATATAATAATACTATATTTCATTATTTTGTACAATATTTATTACATGGTGTCACTCATTCATTTTTTTTCCATAAAAGCATCGACTTACTGTTCAAAGTATCACTAGCCAGAAGCAAAAGTATTCATAAGAAACATATACTATATAAGGAAAAAAACACCACCAAAAAAAAAAAAAAAAAAGGAAAAAAAGACACACACACACACACACTGACACACACTATTTGAAAATACTGTCATTGTCTCACGTTTATTTTACTTACTGTGCTGTATCAATATCACCATCAGGTTTTGTGCTCAGTTGTTCCAAACAGTCTATAAAAACCTAAGAAACAATAAAACAAGTTTTAAATCTTCTGCAAGATCTCTTCACAAAAATCTCAAGTTCGCTTTCATTACAGTCAACAGAAGCAGAATGATCATCATCATCTTTCATTGCCTTAGAGCAATGAAAATTGGTAGAGAATACACTGGCAGAGTTTTTTGAGAAACTCAGTATTTCATCGGAGTTCTTAAGAAACTCTAATGTACAGAATGCATTTTAGTTATGCCTTTGAATGTATATTTTAAAGACCAAAATCATTTGTTTTGCTAGTCTCCATTTATTTGGTGCAAAAACCATCATATAGCACCAAAAGTTTTTGGCATTATCTTTCACTGTGCTGAGTGATCTCTATCATATAGGGCTAAAATTATGTTGTGATTATCTGCTGATTCGCAAAGAACTGATTATTAATAAATTTCAAGAGATTAATCAAAACAGAGAGCCAAGCAAACATAGAAGCATTACTAAAACCCATATAATGTTTTGGAACACAAGTATTTATTTCAATTTTTAAACAAACATCAGTTTCTAATACAAAAATTAAAAGTCAGATGAAAGTTGCCATCTTCCCCTTCACTACAGTGGATCAATGTTACTTTACATCAGTCCAGGACATGTCCCTAAATCACAGTGACTCCAGATCAGTCAAATTTTTTAACATGTGATTTATCTGACAAACTGTTGTCAACAGATTTAGTCAGTGGGTATGCATGCTTTTACAGTTAAATATTCCTCGGTATCCAAGGGTGTACTGGAGGAACTGTCATCACGTACGGCTGCCCTTTGGGAAGTAGGCAGGCAGGGTGTGAAACACACGTTCTTTGCTGCTCGCTTGTGTTCACAATTCCATACTTTGAAATGCCCAAGTTACCTGAACAATCCCAATGCTTAACTGACATACATCCTCCTGTGTTTTCTGTTGCTGGAAAACCTAAAGATGCAAGTATATTATTTCAGTGGAACAGCTTCACATTTTGAGGTCATAAAATGCTGACGGGAAAAGAGTCCCACTGCAAGATAACAGAATTACACCAAAAGCTCCCAGAGTGTTCAAAGATAGCCTCAGACTGACAATAAGGATTCATTACAAAGTACACACAGCACATTCTTTTGAAAAAAATATTAATCAAGAAACTGTATATGCTAGTCGTAAGTAGTAAAATAAGGAAGGAACAATATTCATACAGAGGGGCCCAAGAGAGTTTGGAAAAATGTTTAGCTTCCTCCCTTCATGAATCTTGACAGAAAAGGTCAGTATCACAGTCAGCATCTCAAGGTACTAAGAGGATAGGGGCTACCAAAACTAGTGATTTAGAATAAAGTTTACAGAAGTAAAAATGTTCTACAAGTAGTCTGGATGTAACATTTAGTTAAGACTGGCTTCGGAGACTAGTTAACTTTTCTAGTAAAGTAACATCTAGCACTATCAAAAAAAAGAAATAAAAGAAAAATTAGCAGCATATTCCTATAAGGAGAGTTGCCTCATGCACAAGACTCCCTCCCAAGCAAATGATACACAAACACAATTCTGGTGACCAGAAGCACAGAAAAGAGAACACAGAAAGGAACTCTGTATCATTCTGTGAAAGTTCTTCTTCTGAAACCTAGTAATGATTCACAAAAAACAAACAAAATAAAAGTATAAACCGATACTTACACTGGCCTCTCCAGGCTTGCAGTCCAACACAGTTTTAAGAGATTGTAAGGAATAGACAATGCACTGTTCGAACTGAGATGGCTGAAAGAAAACAACTTTTTAGCTCCTAGATGGACACAGTATGTAAAATGTATGCTGTAAAGCAAACATACAAAAATTCCCATTGCACATAGTGAGCTATTTATTTTCAACATCACAAATGAAAATTCACATCATTTATATACTACAAAAGAAGATCCCTATTTAATTGTGCATTTTCATACTTAAGTACAAAGTATTTCATACTTAAGTACAAAAGTATTACAACAGACCAATGCACATTTTTCTCTGAGATTCCTCCACTGAACAGTCTCTTCTAAAAATACTCTGATTTTTTTTTATAGTTTGTCTGTGATAGCACCAATACACAATTATATACATTACAGACCATATAGATAACTGCGATACAGCCCCTTAATCTAAGATGGGATAAAATTTCACACTGGATATCTGAAAATTCTGCATTTTATTTCAGCATGTGGCTTTTAAGAAAAGCAAAAGGAAATTGTTCTCATGTGCAAGAAAAGAAAGCATTGTTCTGGGGGGCTTTAACTTCAAGGTATAAACCTAAAGTACCAATGTCTTCATGCACGCACCAATTTCTCTACGAAAGTGCAAAAGAGTTCACAACAGCATTAGCCTCATTAGTCATTTTTTCCTTGCCTTCCTCTTTTCCCTGTTAAGTCAACACTTTATTCTGAGACTGTCTGTTGGTTTTAGGCAGGAAGCTGTTGAACAAGGCAACATGAAATACAGAGGTGTCACCGTTCCAGGAAAAAGGCACATCAATCTACTGGATTTGGGTCAGACGGAGGGACGAAATGCTTCCAAGTCATTCTAGATGTCAACCTGGTTCACATCCAGAAGATAGTTTTGGGCATGCTGTTTGAATGTCATCCATTTGAGACTATGTTTCTCCATTTAATCCATATGTAATATGTAATATTTAGAGACTGTTGTAGTGGTTTTTATTTAAGATTTTCAGGTTGTCCTGCAGGTATCAGGCTTGTGCACCAACTCCACCCTGGCATTTACAGAAATCTAAGTTTCTTCTTAGCCTCAACAACAATAAAGTGCTGCTCCTTTTATTTTTCCTTTCACATAATAAAACACACTTCAAGAGAAGGAGGCAGTTCAGCTATATCAGGCTTTGGATATTAGAAATTACAGAAAAGATTGTTCTGTGTCTTAATGTATCAGTTACCTGCAATACAAAGGCTAAGCAGGTTAACAGCCAATATTTTCTAAACATCTTAAAATACAGTTTCTGTTCTAAAATGGCTCCAAAGGGACTCCTTCATCCTTGTTCACATTAGATATTTTTTGCTATGACTATGATCAACTCTTCTCTAGTAGGCCACAGTAATCCAGTAACTACAAAACTTGCTATAAAACTTAACCAACTGCCAGTGTGTAAAATTTTTCGTGTCTTGGTGACAACAACACAACGCTCCAAAGGAGTTATCTACTAAAGCACTCTACACAAGGAATTCATGGGTGTTTTCTAAATACTTAAGAGGTGGTTAAGCACTCTTCTTCAAAGTCAAGTTTGGGTCCATGAAAAGCATAAAGAGACAGCAGCTTTCTTGGCAGACCTCCCCCCACTCTTTCATTTTGACAAAGAATGAAGTGAAAAACAGAAAGGGTAAGGGGCTTGCCCAAGTCACTGGTAACTAATACTGCAAGTTACAGATCTGGTTAGAATATTCTAATTACCCAGGGACAGTCCTTCTTACAGCATGTATACTGCAACTGCTTCCTGCCCTTCTACTCAGCTTCAAAAATATATTTATAGTGGCAAATAAGAAAAACTGAACAGAAAAAAAGGAAAGGTTTGTGAAACATTCTCTAAGAAACTATACACAAAGCTAAGCGCCCTCCCACAGGCCCTCTCTGCTTTCGCAGATTATTTTTTAGTCACACCTACTTGCTGCGTGTGTTTTAGCCATTACTCATTACTGTTTATTTCCAGAAAGCATCTCACTAATTTATGTGAATTTGGTTTCAAGTCATTTGTTGTTTGTGTGCAGGAAATCTCCTAAATTAGTTGCTTTTCAGTTCAATTTCTCATTATAACAGATAAGTGACCTATTTATTCAGCTACAGACCAATTCCATGGTAGTGTGCCTACTAAGTTAGGAAGCCTTTAGATGTTAACTGAACTTGTGACCTTAAAAACAAATTGTTTACTTCAGTAAACCATCCCTAAAATAAGATGCTTAACCATGAAAGCTACTGCTGATTATCTCAGCAAAATCTTATAAAGGTTAACAATAATTCTGAAACATTTAAAAAATCTCACTAAGGCACAACGCCTTGGTGCATATCTTTATGTTCGTATTTAATTTGTCTCTCAATATGTGACAGAAATCCATGAAGCTTGGATAGGTTTAAAAAAGAAAAGTATTTTGTCCATTTTTTATATAATATATTTTAGATCTGGTAATTCATCATGGACTAAAATATAGAAAATATAGAAACAATAATTATTCCAAATACAGGCTTCATTCTAGAAGATCACTTAAAAATCTTTCTGATATTTAGAATTTGTATGTTTAAACTTATTTGTTAAAAAAAAAAAGCAAAGTTCGATAAAGTGAGGGTTACTGAGTTTTTTTTTTTTTTTACCATGTATGAAATGCATGAAAATAAACTATCATGTAAAAGCAATTTCTAAAACGTCTTTTTTATTCTGTTAGTGCTCACCATTTGTTTGAGGGAGTTTTACAAATAATGATCAGTCCTCCTGGTCTGCAAACCACAGAGCTTCTAATTTTCATATACTTTGGTCCTAAGTTTCACTCACAGAAACCAGAGTTCATTAAGGAGTTTTTCTACATGAACTTTGCATATACAGAGTATGCACCATATGTACCATCAGTATGGAGAGAGAAAAACAAACAAACAAACAAACAGATACCACTCAAGAGATGAAGTGACAAAGTCTCCAAGTGAATGGGATCTGGTTAGAATACAGATCTCAGAGAATTTCTTTGCAATAAGTAGCACTAAAAAGCAGCACTCTTTTTACAGTTCTTTGAGAACCATTTCCCAAGTAAAACAGTGCGGCTTTCAAAAGACTAGAGAACATGCATCTCAAAGGACAAAATCTAAGGTTTCCTATGTTTGTTTCCTGGTCATGCCATCTGTGGAAGTAAAATCTTAGTAGGATATGAGCTATCATTTTACTGATAGCATGTTGTTACCGCTTATCTACCTCATAACAACATTCCCTATGATCACCTTAACACAATTAAGGACTTATTTATCGGTAACTTTTTGCATTTTAGAAAAGGTCACTATATAGTAATGTCAGGTAATTTTAAAATGACTTCAGGCATAAAGGTTTAAGAAGTTCAAATAAAAACATTGAAAGAGGAATAAAGAAAAAATGACTTTGCATTTGGTCATTTGGAAATGGGACCTATAACAACTGTAAGTAAACAAAAAAAATATGTATCTGGCTATATTTTCACCATATTTAAATAAAGACACAATCATCTTTAAAAGGCATATAATGTAAGTGTAAAACAATGTAAGTTTTCGTAAAACATATAAAAATGATTTATAGTAATTATGAGAAAAAAGCGTCAATAGGACATGTAAGGATACCCACCAAAGATGTTAAACCTTCATTGTCAACAACCCAGTCTTCCTTTTCAGCTAACCTCTTTATATCTGTATGGAATTGGGGGGGGGGAGGGGAGGGGGGAGAGAGAGAGAGGGGAGAGAGAGAGAGGGGAGAGAGAGCG
>JAWLRI010000153.1:144658-215733 GCA_034781795.1 Crypturellus tataupa
CTACCTCTGTACACCAGCAGATATCGATTCCTCTCCTAGCTCAGACTGCCTCCACCACTGAGCAAATCTGTGCAGGGTCCTCTGTGATTAACTGGGAACCTTCTCCACCAGGTCACAAAATCCAGTTTCTGGGTGTGGTAAGGGAGTTGCTGAGAAAGACAGCCTGTGCAAAGAAATGCAGGTCTCCTTTTTTCCTACCCAGACACTTCATCTCAGCAGAGCCTGTGGTCTGACAGTTTGGGTTATTGCTGTCAGTTATGGTGCTGAGTGTAATGCTGGGCTGGAAACACACAGCCTGGACCAGGCATGTCCCCTCCTTGGTACTGCATCTCTGCCTGGGGTGTCAGTCACCAGCCACAGCACCCCGGTCCCACTGGGCAGCAGGAGGGAGAGAGGGGAGAGAGAGGGGAGGGAGAGAGAAGAAATAGAAAAGAGAGGGAGAGAGAAAAGAGAGAAGTTCATTTTCAATATTAAAAACTCCTTGAACTTGAAAAGATTAACCGCAGAGCCCGGGACAGCAATGATGAGGCATGCAAGGAAATGGCACAAAACTTCAAAGTTTTCAGCCTTCTTAAATGACTAAGAGCAAAACAGCTGCGTGTCAGGCAAGTGGTGTCTGTCAGAGCAGCGCCGCAGAGCTGGCTGCGCACGCAGCTCCCCTCTGCCAGAAAGCTTGAAGCTGAAGGAATATTGTCTATTCTAGTGAAGTCATGACTTAGTGCAGCACTTTATGAAACACAGGAATACAAATGCCTACCTTTTTATCCAACAACAACAAAAAAGCACCACATATAATTAATATTTAATTAATATTTATGTCTCTAAAGAGGCTTAGAGGACGCACTCGGACCCCAGGGTCCATGGTGCTAGACTGTCCTTGTAAATACACCAAGGGACACTGCAAGGGACACTTGTCCTGAAAGCTTAAAATAGAAAATGAAAGAAAAGGGTAAGGTGGAAGCACTTATCAAAGATAGAAACACTGTATCTAACTATAGATTTCAGAATATCCTCACTTACACTTGAATTTCATCATTCTGCACCGGAAACTTTAAATATATTTTAAAAGCTACTGTCGTAGTATAGGAGCATATGTCGAAAGCACTCCTTTGTTCTTCCCAAGTTCCCAAGAAGTCCTAACTCCCTAGGCCTACCTAACACTTAAGAAAGCTGAAGCTGAGGCAGGATGTGAATTCGAAGCTCATGCTCTTTGACAAAGCTCCTCTGTGGACACACTTATTTTGCAATGATGTCACTTGTTTTGGCTTAAGCAACTTCTAAACAGGATTGCGATGAACTGTGTGCATAGTTCCCGGGGGCTTGACATACAGCTAATCATACACAAAATTCTTATCAGAACTCTAGGCACTTGAAATGTATATACTGGATGTTCTGGAAATTCCCTTTTAAATAGAAAATAATCCAGGCGAATTATCATTGGTCCCCCAAGCTCATAAAAAGATGCATACTGAAAGGTATTTTCACTGCTCTTGACACTTTAAGGAGCTAAATTAAGATTAGTTTGGGTAAGGTGCAAATTCCTGCAGTTCTATATTCCATATAAGTATAATTTTACTGGAGATAAAAGGCATTAAAGAAGTTGCGTGGAACAACTATTCTGCTCATCTTCCTATTTAGTACATTTCTTATTCAGCTGTTATTTTTTGTGAGACTTTGGATTACACTGGTCAGCCTTTAAATGCTTTTGTTGTCATTCTTCTTAATTCTCCGAATTAGCACAAACACAAAAGAAAAATACTACATTTCCTTCTCATACATCAGTGTTCACCAAATTCCAGGCAAGTAAATTCACGTAAACCCACTGTCTAATCTAGCGTTCGCATAATTCGGCTTTCATGACCTTTATGACCAGTGATCATACGCGCGAGGGAAAGAACATCGATAGCTTCTCAGAGGTAGCATGAGCATATAGTGTTTATCATAAAACAAGAAAAGGCAGCGCGTGGGCAGATGTGGCCTATTTAAGCAACTAGTGATAGAGTGCTCTATGAAAAATTTTGATTGATCTGAATGCTTCCCCCAGCTCATAATGCAGAGTAAGAGATGAGGCTGAACTTTTTATCAGCCTCTATGTCTGTCTGACTCATATTTCAGAGAGGCTACAGAAGGAGATTCAAGTCCAGAAGGAACCTTTTTTGACTAATACACTACAGGTTACCATACTGGCAATCCATATAGGTAGTTCCATGAAAATATCCATTTATTGTTCTTTCACTAGTTTCCTAAAAGTAATAGTTTCTCCAAGGACCGAGTTGATAGTGCTCAGAAAGGAGCAAGAAACACCATATAGGCCTGCCTCTCTTCTGTTCTCTTGATTGATGCTATGGCCATTATACAGAACTGGAGAGGGAGAAGCAGTTAAGGAGGCCTGTTATTATTGACATTTAGCTTGATACGTCAGACTTCAATATAATTATTAATGATACGCAATAGGGATTAAACTAGATGATCTCTAGAGGTCCCTTCCGAGCCTCAACCATTCTGTGATCCTGTAATTAACATTTATATTGAAATTACACTGAAAGATCCCCCAAAGGAATTGTTCATATAGAATAAACAGGAAATATATGAGTTTATAGCTAGATTCTACTGGGATTAGAGTGGCCTGATATTACTCAATATTTGGTTAACAGCTGAAGTTCAAACACACTCCTTGGATTTGTCAAAGGGAAGAGCAAAGTAACACCTGACTGTAATATATAATGAAATATTGGCTAATGACAGTAATAGCTCCAGCAAAAAAGTGCATAGCTGGAAATTTAGTCTACAGACATGTAAATATTTAAAAAGGCATAAAAGACTTTTTGTACTGTTTCTCCCATTTTATAGAAAAACTCCAAAAAAGAAAACGTTTCCAATACAGAAAAGCTGCATCAGGAGATATATCAGCTGTATCTTAAAACTATCTAACAACTTAAAACTATCAACCCAGAGGAGACAGATCTAACTACCTTATCCATCAGATTAAGGGAAGATTCAAAATACAAGTGCCATCAGAATAGTAAACATAGAGGCTTGCATCCTTTTATTACCTTCAGAGGTATGTTGTAAGGTCACTATAATGCAACGCACACGAAGGTCCAAAATAAGATCCTGGATGATCTGGAGCATATCATTGGGTATCTCAAGGGCAGTAAGAGACTCAGAACTAAGTCTGAAAAACAAATAAAATGAAGCTAAAGTGTAAAACTGCATGCCAACGTTTTTGGCAATGGTATGGTGGAATGAAAATACTTTTCTACCCTTTCATGCAAGAATTGTAACTCAGGCATTGCTAACAAAGAATATTATTTGAACATTTAACTAAAAGGCTGTAGTTGCGCTCAGCTCTTTAGTACAGACACAAAATGAGGTTTACTGCTTTTACTAACACTGGAATATTTAAGCAAGGATGACTCAAATGCAGCTTTTGCTGTTTTTTCTACTGCTGCACAAGCAACATACACGCACTAGAAATTGCCAAAGAACAGGAGAGGGCATGTTTCTATTAGTCCCCCTGCAGGTTTTGGTTCTTTACACTGCATGTTTGGCATAAACCATCAAATAAAACACCTAATTGCATTCCAAGTCAGCAATGTCATAACTCCAAAAAACTGTTATTTGGATCTCAACTGCTAAGCACTACTAATGAATTAATAGATCATATAAACCTGTGTTATCTCCATCAGCCAAGAAACATGAGATATAAGTAACAGCCACCTGTGAGTAGTTTAAATGACTTTAGAGTGCATAAAAGTTCTATATTTAAGAGTTGATTTCTTGCCAAAGGGAGTATTTGCTGTTGCAGCCCTCAAATTTTTATTTTCTAATATCACTTGCCCTACAAAATACATTTTTTTATCCCTACAATGAAGGGAAGTCTTGGAAATAACATGTTCACTTTATTACTTATTTACTCTATTTACTTTATTACTTATTTACTTTATTCACTTTATTACTTATTATTACTCTAATTTATCCTCTTGTACGTACAGTGACAGTGGGGTATAAGTTTAAATGAACCCCATGTAAAGCTGTGTGATACACACACACATATAAGCAGAGATATTAATATTGCATAGTCCTAATTTAGCATTCTTAAATATAAGCAGAAAATACTAATGAATTTGTATTCACATGTGGCTACCTTGTGCCACGTGTTCTAGGTGTCCCTGCTGGAGCAGGGGTTTGGTCTAGATGATCTCTAGAGATCTATTCCAACCTTAACCTTCTGTGATTCTATGAGATAAAACAGTAAAATCTTACCATGTCCTTCATAATGACTATATGTTGGCAGTTATAACAATAAGACCAAAGCTATTACATACGTTTGCAAAAAATATATTTTTTATGCAATATGTAGATGATTCATGAGAACAGTCTTTGACAGTGGGAGTCTCAGGAATTTATCAGCTTGTCACAGAATGCTGGGGTTTGAAAAAGCGAGCTATCTGCACACCCTGTCCTCTCTATTCCATACCCAAACAAGCTCTTCATAGCCTCCTTTTCATTGCCCCTGTTCTTTTCTACTTTTGACTACTTTGCATTTATAGCTCATTCCTGTAGAGGGCCAGCATAGGTTTCAGTAACAACGTGAGGTGGGAAAGAGGGTGAAAGGAAAAGAGAAATTCCCCAGTCCCTAGTTCTGGTATTTATCACCAGAGCAGTGGCCATAAGACAGTGGGGAACCTCTGGAAAACAGTTTTTATATATAAAGATCCTATTAGCTAAAATTGGTTCATACGTTGGATGGCAGGATTCTAGAGAAGAAGTAACACTCCATGAATCTGTTAAACTTGCAAGCCAACACTACTCTTGTGTAATTTAGAGTTTAGAACACAACATTTTAGAATTTTGTAAGCTGAATGAAATTGGGTTGCTTTTCATAAAAGGGCAATACCGATGTCAAACCATCTTCCCTTTGCTCCTGACAGCTTTTCATCAAATAACAAATCCATCCCTTCCTAAACTGGAATTTTCATAAAATTCAGCTAAAGAAAAATTTGCAATGTGCAGTTTGTTTTTCTGAATGTTTAACGTTCAGTTCATGTAACTGATAACAGCCTTCAGAAAAATGTTAAGTAGACTTAACAAATGCCACAGTCAGCTCCATTTGCCATAGGCACTGTCTGCACATGACTCTACCCCTTTTTCTCTTTGCACTCTATCCTTTACTTATTGTCTGCTTCCAAAGGTGCAGATAAAGAGTGCTGTACAATATCCAGGCCCTTACTGTTATTATATACTTTTTGAAATACATTGACAGTATTTATATCCTCAATAGACAAATGCAAGCCAATTAATACGTGCATAACTAATACGTGCATAATTAATGATGCACGTATTAGTACATTAACAAACAAAATTGCATAAGTAGAATGACATCATAAGCAGGATTATCACCTTAAATAAGACAACTTTAAGCTAAACTACAATTCAAGAAAGACCTATTGCAGAGATGGGAAGGTTTTAAAATGCGATAAGTAAGACACTGTGACTTTAAGCATCCACATTCCAGGAGTAGCACCATAGTGTAGATAAAAAGCTCAATTTACCTTACAGTCTGGATAACATGTGTTAACCACTGGCCGGAAAGTTCAGATTTCAGCTCCCAGCCACCATACTGTCTTGATTCTCCTTCTCTGAGGCTAAATGGAAGCAAAGCTCCACGGATAAGTTTTACCAACGAGTGCATCACTTCCTGAATCATTTTCTGCAACAGAACAATGGAGGAACAAAATAAGGAAAAGTAAAAGCTCTCTGAATATGTTTGATTGACTGTGTACTTGCTATACACAAAAGATGGGGCACAGCAGGAGAGAAAGAAAAGGGGAGAAAGATTTAAGGGCAGACACTGGTCTGTGCAAGAGCTACCATTTAGAGAAGGCTGTGTTTTTTTCCTGGCAGAGCTGAAAAATATTTTTGAAAAAAGTACATAACTTGGGGTATCCAACATGGAATAGACTATTTAAGAAATCTGATCTTCAAATTGGAAATCTTTCTATGAAGAACTACTGAAAGAAGGTAAGATTTTTACCCCAGATCTTACCTTGAAATCATTTTGTCTTTGCCTAGCATTTTTCTTCGATCTTTCCATTTGGCCAGACTTTTCAGCAGTCTTGTGAAAATGAGAAAATTGAAAAGTGTAAGTATCTCATAACCACTGTTGAAAATAATTCTGAAAAAGGAGTTTCAAAGTGAAGAAGTGAAAACTGATCACTCAGTTTATGTACTTAAAAAAAAAAAAAATCAACAACCTCCCCCCACCCCAAAACTATTACATTTCAACAAGCAAAGTCCACATATAGCAACAAACTTCACATATAGCAAGTTGGTCTGCTAATGTTTAATCCTGGGGAAAAACAGCCTTTAAGATAAGGCATAGCATAACAGCAGTATATTAGGACTAGCTGTATATTAGCAAATATTAGGAACTTAGTGCGGCCAAAGTATTCTCACTAGAATGTTAATGAGATTTAAACACTATAGTTCAACTGGGCATCGAGTTTATATGAAGAAACTATTATGTTGTCAGCATGGAAGCTGCCTGGAGAAGGGCACTGGTGTAAAATGAAAGACATGCCTTGGAATGAGGGTGATTTGAAGCTACAATATGTAGGTGGGAGAGTTGCTTGTCTTTTTAAGGAACAGCATTTTGCTGAAAATTCCCTTTCAATAGTTCAATTAACTGCAAAAGAGACAGCAAATTAATCAGCATCTTGATGGACAGTTCTCATTTTTGAAAACTGAGGAACGTGAGTAAACTTTGCATAAGACAGTTACAGTTGATGAAAAACCTGGTTTGACTAATAGTCTTCCTGTTTGTAGTTCTAACCTTCTGTGGAGTCTACTGAAAACACAAAGCAAATTATAACGAAAAAGTTATTTAAAATACTTGATTACGTGTAGATGTAAAATGTTAGTTACAGTATCTCCTAATTTTATGTATGTACAGCAACATCTACTGGACAAAAGAGGCAATAGCATAACTGTAGTTAAATTAATTTTCCTCAAAGAAAACCAATATATCTTCATTGATATCTTCATTGATATCTTCATTCAGTGCTTTATTTTTCCAATTCCCTATGCAGCTAAAACTTTTTTTTTTTAAAAAAGGTAAAATTAATTAATTCTAGGCAGCATAAATTAGAGGAAAAAAATAAAACTACAGCTGCATAACAGTTTTGGAAATTACACAGCAATGAAACTGTCTGTTATACTTTAAAGCTCTACATAGCACAGTTTCAAGCAAGGAAAACAATTCTTGAGAATTATTGCTGCGTCTAATACCGGTTTCTCTCTTTAACAGAAAAATAAAAAAAGCTTATATTCCTTTAAATCTAAGGTATCATCTTAAAATTCACACTGTTTTATAGTTGGATTAAAGAACAACAAAAAGGAGAGAGATCTTTGATATCTTTTTTTTTTTTTCCTTCTTCTGGTGGTTTCGTTGAAGACCAGTCTTAAACCTTTCCTGCACAGACAGACCAAAACTATTTTGTGGTAAGATCAACGGTTACTATTCACATATGCTACTTCACCTAGAGTGATTCAAAGAACTAAACTTTTTAAACTGTTGGAAATATCACGTAAATCTTTAACTGACAATATATCAAGGCAGATAGCTAACCTTTCAGAAGTAAAAAGAAAATCCCCAGAAAACAATAAACTCTATAACCTGAACGAGAAAAAATAAATACAACTTATTATTTATAACTGGGGATTTTTTTGTGCTTTGTTTTTGATTCAAGTCCTCAAGACATTTGAAGTTAACTGAAATGACCCTGTAAGTCATTTTCACAGGACTTTTCCCACAAAACAGTAGCAATTGTTTTGCTTCCAGAATGGTAACAAGTAGCAAGAAAAAAATTTAAAAAGAATTTCCTCAGGGACAGTTAAAATCTATATTGAAATATATACAAACCTTGTGTCATGAATAAGTTCCTATGACAGAAAGTCTTAGCTGCTTTTTGAGAAGTTTTCTAGCTTACACCACCCCCTCCTCCCACACTTTCTCAGTTGATTTGTGGAATGCAGAGCACTTGGAAGGACCTGAGGGCACGGCCCTTCCTTCCTTTCTCAAGATTTTGCCTAGGTCTTCCATAGGGACAAAAGCAACAGAAGAAATTAAGTGGCTGGGGGTGAAATTCTTCAAAGTTCAGAATTTAGCTCAACAGCAGTAGAGTGCACTAACAGAAATATCCCTCCTTTCTTACGTGGAAACAATATTTTGATCAGACATTTCATAAGATCACTCAACTTTGTTTACATTTCAAAATGCTTTTCTAGCTCCTCTGGAAATTGCATTCTTTTTCATTATACTTGTGGAGAAAAAACTCAGCATAACTTACAGGTTTTATTTCCAGTAATACTGTTACCAAAAAAAGGCTGTCTTTTCCCTTGTGAAATGAATGATCGTCGGGAAAATCAACAATTCCAAGTTCTATTTGTGATTCTCCTTGTTGAATGCTATCCATTAAATCTTTTATCTTTTATCATTTGTAATATATGAGGATAATGAACAGAATCTATTCACTGGAGCAATAAGGATCAGTATATTCTACTCAGCATACACAGGTCTATAGTAATTAGCAGTGTCATTAAGTGAAAATATTTCACTGCTTTTAAGGTAGCAGCAACAAACAAAATGATAGCTTAAAAAGTTAATTTGTTAACTTGTCAGAGAGCATGGAAAATGATAAAATAAGCTTCTAAATTTCCTTCTCCAAAGATATTTTAATTTTTAGTGAAGTTGCAAAGACTCAATTAGTTGGGTCTTTAGTGTTGGTTTAAGGATAACTTTCTGGTGTGATGATGTAGCTGTCATTTTTAAGGATCTAGGTACAGATGGATAAAGTAAGGATGGCAAATTAAAGACTATCTTAACAGACCAAGTGACACAGCCACAATGAAACAGAGAGGCTTTAGATGCACAGACTTTTAGATTCAAAACAGAAGCCAATCTGAAGAGTACGCTTATCCAAAAGCTTGCTTGAATCCTGTGTTTCCTGTTACCCCAGTTGACATTACTTCTCCTTACAGACCTGTCTTCACTGTTTTATAGGATGTACAATGACAAAAATCTTCAGTCAAAACAAATATTCAGTGATAGCTATGCAGATTATGTGTTAACTAATGCCTTTAAATGTGTTGATGGAATGGATCATATGTTTTTCCTAGTAAGACTCCTTGGGAATATCCCAGAGTTACAGTTCTTCTGGAGAAGAAACTAAGTGGCTTGAGTACTGGAAGCAAACTCTCTGCAAAAGATATTGTATTTTTGTGACCAAATCCTACAGAAATATAAAAACAAAAGCTATTTTATTCATATGATAATGATTATGGCAGTAGGCTGCATACTATCCATATTGAGTTAATTATGAAATATGTCCATTTGAAATCTCTTAGTACCATACACATGAAAATGGCACATGAAATGTCATGAATCTTTTTTTTCTAAAGTATACTTTCTGCTTCTGTGAGTATTGGTATTATATTTACAGTATGTGTAAAAATTGGACCATCTGAATGAGAAGGACAAGGACAGCTTAATATCTGTTTTACTTTCAGACTCACTCATCTACAGAGTGTATCTGTGTGTACCACTCTGGGTCTTGGTCACTTTGCAACTCTGGGGCTGGGAGTTAGTAGCTCGCAAATGCCTAAGTGTCTACAAATTGTTTTACAAGCCTCTCTGACCAAAAATAGTCCAGCAAATCTTCCAGTGAAATACAATACTTCAAACAGATAATTATTATGGAGGTTCATTATTTAGAAGTGATTTATATGCAAGAACCCATACCTCACTGAACAAGCTTCCATTCACATACGAAATCCAGAGTTTCCAGAAGTTGGGCAGCTGGCTTACAACAAGTTTTGTCAACTTGTCAACAAATACAACTTGCTGAGGAGCTTTATATCGCCAACCTAAAAGGAGAGGCAGAAGGAGAAGCAAAGGTAAATAGCTTAGAATTAATAATAAAAGATCTACTAATGGCTTGGTGCTACTTTGTAGCATACGATCAACTATACACACAAAGCTTTTCAAGAGCGGAAAAACTGAACATCCTGGCCCATGTACACATACACAATTAGTAAACACACAAGCTCTTTCATCTTTTCTCATATGCTTACAAAGGGGCAGCATTATGATACAGAATTGACCTCTGCAGGGGTATCTAATGCAACCCACCTAACAAACCATTCGGCTGATTTTGTTTTCTACATACTCCAACTGGAAAGGCAACATGAAAGTAAGAAAGACTTTAAAAGGTTCAGATGATGAGGTGGTGATGCTGAAGAAGCAGGCCTAGTATGATAAGTTTGTGATTAAGGCAACACTCGAAACTGGAACATTTGCTTTATTTCCAGCTCACAGAGAAATTTCCATTGTGGCCTGGGGTAAGGTGCCCATCTCTCCATCTCCATTTGCTTGATATTCTTTTCTCAAAGAAAGAGGGCAGATTGCAGCACTGTTGTTAAAACACAATTAACTCAAAATATACAAAATATGTGACTCTTACACAAGAACACAAGCATGATTAGCATACAAAACTGCATTCCCCCCATTCAGCAACCTGCTTACATGCCCTGCATACTGGTTACCAAAACATTCTGGGAAAGTAGTTTACACTTTGGCAGAAGGTAACTTCTATCAGCTTCTCATTGAGGGTAAAAAAAAAAGTTGGGAGAAAAAGTGAAATGAAAGCTGAAAAGAGGCATGGCAGAAGAGCTGATGAAAATGTAAAGACAACTCCGGGAAATACTGCTGTATAATCTGACTTCGCCAAATAAACTTTTCCTAATTATGATGCCTTAGCAAAACAGGATATATAAATAGTCCCATCTAAGACTGTTAGATTTCATGTCAAATTAGAGAAAAAGGAAATCACAGACTTTGGAATAGGATTAGGGCTTTTCCCCTCCCCCCACCCCTGTCTTTTATTGTTTCAGAAATTGCCTCACACTTGAGTTGGCAGATAGCAGGTATATGGTGGAGTAAGCAACTGCATATCAAATCAAAAGGACATTCTGGACATACCTTCAAGATATTTTGACTGTGTAGCTACAGGAAACTCCAATCTATATTAAAGCTGTTGAGAAACCTGACAGCTGGAAAAGCAAAACGCAACAGGCTTTCAAGCTGCTCTGATCCCTGGTTGTGGTAGTCAGCACAGAGCTTCCTTTATTTTATATCTAATGATCTACAAATCCTCGTTCTGCTTCAGGAATTAACAGCAGCCAGGGTAAAATGACTACGGATTTGTAAACTGAGGGTATAAAATAATAATCACCACGGTGTTTCCCTGTGTTGAACCAGCCAGTCACCAGCCAGTTACTGTTCACATTTCTGTCACCAGCCACAGATGAATGTTATTTGAATGCTACATTTTGGATTTCAAAATAATTTGCTCAAATGATCTCTTGGATAATCACGGTGAATCATGGTGGAGGGTGGCAGGAAAACAGATCCCACTTCTCAAATTAGCTGCAAAAGGCACCACTGTACAAGCAACCTGAAAAGGGAGTACACCATGGCATATTTGGAATCATAGAATGCTTAAGGTTGGAAGGGACCTCCAGAGGTCATCTAGTCCAACCCTCCTGCACAAGCAGGGTCATCTAGAGCATGTGGCACAGGGCTGCATTCAGGGGGTCTTGAAGATCTCCAGAGAAGGAGACTCCACAACCTCTCTTGGCAACCTGTTCCAGTGCTCCGTCACCCTCACTGTCAAGAAATTTTTCCTTAAGTTCCTGCGGAACTTTTGATGCTTTAGTTTCTGGACATTTCCTCTAGTTCTATCAATGCCCATCCCTGAAAAGAGGCCAGCAACATCCTCCTCATTACCTTCCTTGAGGTACTTCTACACAAGCACTGTGAGTGGTTATTTTATTTTGGTTCTCCACCCACAGAAAGTGAAGATGGTGGAGCCCTCACTCTTTCTAGACATTAGGTGGGAACATGCACCAGAGGGCAAATGAACTCAAGGCAAAGGCAATTCCTTCCGAGTCTAGGATCTCTGTGACTTCTAAAGGAGCTAGTGGATTAGTCCCCTAAGGAATTATGATGCTCTGATCCTACAAACTGCTGGCTACAGAACCTGCAAAGCAGCAGCAGCAATGTCTCTCAAGCAAGCACAAATGATAAGAAACAGCAAAGAAAAAAATAGTTGCTTACATATACGAGAAAAAAAAAAGTTTTTTTTTTTTTTTTTTTGTGGGTGTAAGAAGGGCCCTGGACTATATTTTAAGAAGCAAATTTCAGTTACAAAGGGTTCTTTACTGCCAAAAAGCAGAGGATCCCATTGGTAAGTAATGACACTAGGTGCGGAAAAAATATGCATTTTAAGATCCCATCAAGAGGTCTGAGTGAAGTTTCAGAATTCACCTTTAAGAATTTGCCTTTACAAAAGACTAAGACAATCTAGAGCAATAAGTAATATTGGCCAACTGCTGATTGGAGACTTGTTGTCTACCAATACACCAATAGAACAAACAAACAGAGACTCTGGGCTTCTGTGTGGTTCTCTGTCTTCTTCTTTTTGTTCTTGTTTGTTTTGGACTGCACCACAGACTGGACATGAGCAACTGCACATTTACTTTCTGCAAATAAAACACGTGCCTACCATCATCTCGGCCAGACTGAAAGCTGCTGCCCCTTTTCAGTGAAGCAGTTTGACTGAGATGGCCAATTGGAGACGGACGCACATCACTATCCAAGTCTAGCATTGGGCTGTGGAGCAATGAGTTGCCTAGGGGAAAGAAAAAAAATGATAAACATATTGCATATAAATTGATAAGGAATTGCATATTGATAGGGAATTCAATTTGAACTCAGAAGTGATCAAGTTATCTAGCAAAAACATTCTTAATCCTAGTTACTTAATTATTTTTCCGTCTACACCAATTCAGTTCAATAGCTCTGCTACTGACTCCTGTCGCAAAGGCAAAGCCACCAGTGTCATATGGAAAACACCATTCTTTGGTCCGTCTCTGTTTTTACTTTTTTCTTAATTCTCTACAAGTGCAAGTTATTACAGTGTGAACTTCCGACAATGTGGGTGTTCAGTTCTTTTCTAAAGAAGTCCCTCCTCCCATAATACTTTGATTGATACTTTGATTCAACTTAACTGTTGATTATTTTATCCCTATGTCACTTACTAAATCTAACACGTGACACCATTTAAACTGAAGAGCTTTCAGCAATATCAAAAGCGCTGCAGTGATTTTGCTAATTACCCACCATCACCATGGGCAAGTTCCTGCAATGGGTTTGAATAGGAACTCTGGGAAAGATGTTGCCTTTTGAATGAACTGAACAAATACAGAATAGTGTGGAAGGAAAAAAATGAAACTATCAAAAGTTTTAAAATAGCCATATATATTCCAAATTGAATAAGTATTATGCAACTGCCCCCTCAGAGATCTATGTAAGGTCATGTACCTTCTGCACTTACAAATTAAATGCCTATAGTTTCTAAGACAAATCTTAAATGCCGCAAATTTCCAATAATTGACATCTAAAAAAACATTCCAGAAATCTGGCAGAATGAAGCAAAAACAAAACCATTTTTTCTCTCCCAGGATTAAAAAAAAGGTCCACAAAAGAGCATGCATTAAAAATTATTCTAGCCAGTATATAAAAAAGATTGTACAGAAGACCCTGTGAAATTTTAAGTTCATCACATAGTTCTGTGGCTTCCATAAGAATTTAACTATTTCTGAGATTCAACATATCTGCATTTTATTTGGTTGGGAAGAAAGGCAAAAAACAAAAAAAAAAAAAAAAAAAAAAAAAAAAAAAAAAGACACCAAAGTTTGAAAGAAATGTAAGGCATTTTTAAGAAATGCTGCTTTAAACATATATTAAAAAATAACAGTGCTATTTTCACATAAATTACATTTAGAAAAATCCTGTGATACATTGAAACTTTCCTCTTTGATGTCTACATATGGAACTTAGGTCCTCACCCTTCAAACACCTTGTTAATATGAGGAATTTCTTGTAAACAGATGGTCTCTAAAAATGACAGTACCCATTAAACCTCAGAACTAAGCAGAACAGACATACTTACAAAAACATCTTAATGTCAATTAGTTCAATTAAAACCATTTGCCTGAGGTAGCTGAAAACCTGAAAATTCTGTATTGCTGAAGATATACTAACCCCCCACTGCCCAAATGGTTTATATATTCCCCAGTAACAGAAAGCACGTAAAGAATATGCTCTTGTTCCACCAGAAAAACCACATCATCTGTTTGCAGCCATACCAGGAAAAGAAAGTTTAACATGAACTAATTTCTTAATTGGTTGTCTAGCATTACAAGCAAGTATAACACAGCAGCAGGGAACTACAACAGCACATATACCCTCAGGACTCATAAACATCTGGAGTACATTAGCAGAGCTGATGCTGCTCCCGGCTGACCAGAAGATAGCGCTTGAAGACTGCACAAGAAAACCAAAGGCCTGAGGGGAGGGCCCAAGGCAGAGCTAACTCACAGGCAACTTCTCTCCTGTCCCCAATTCATTCCCCCCCGGGTAGTGTTATGTTTAAACATAACATAATGTATATAATGAATTAATATTATTGTCTACAGCCCAGACTAATATTTAGAAAACTACATAAATAGCAAATAATAATTTACTGATTATTCATAATTTGATTTTTATACAATGTCTACATTTTTAATCTGAGTATAGGATATCAATAGTCTCAATTTTTGACAATTAACTTCATTCTGTGCTTGCAGGCTTTACGATATTGTATAAGCAGAATGAACATTACTTTCTGGCATCTTTGATATTATAGAAATGTTTTTCCCAGGTGCAGTATCTACATGGAATATATCTTCCAGTGATCATAAGGTCTGAGGTGTACTTAACCAAAGACACACAGGAAAAATAAATGCACTACATTGTCACTTTCTACCAAACAATGATGACAAACTATAAATATAATTAAATCCTTATTACAGTTACAACTGTAAAACCATGAGGAGATCAAATTAGCAGCAGCTTTAACATTGCTTTCCAAAAAAAAAAAAAAAAAAAAGGATATTCCCGGCTTTCAATTTCTTTTGCACACAGATATTTTAAAGGTGTGTAAAATGAAATAAAAGCCTTCTGGCATCATGTGAAATAAAAATAGTACAACGGTTTTGTTCATGTCTCCTGTTCTAGTTCAGTAAGATCTCACCAGAATAAGCCCCCCTCCCCATAGCAGTGGGTTTTGAGGTCATTATCTCTGTCTGTGCCTTCACTTGCTCCTATACAACTTTAGTCATCTGTGTTGGCTCCTAATTGCAGGTCATACTTTTACCTTGATCCCATTTTTTGGGCATTTTATCTATACATTGTAGGTATGCTGCATGTTACAGCCTTAATTAAAAATAACGCTAACATGAGATTTGTCTAAAATTTTTTTTTTCCTAAGATCTGTAAAATACTCAATGATTTAAACCTTTAAAACTAGCACTGTTTTCAAATTGCAAAACTATTGTGAAACCATGTGTAGAAATTGTTCTGCCCTGTCCATCATTCCATAACTCTCCACTCTGCTTATTTCTTTACTTCCTTGTGGTCTACGAAAATGAGGCTTCTTTTGGGAGTCAGGCCTCTCACCTCCCTTCCTTAAGGCCATCACATCATTTACATAAAATTCAGCTAAAGCTCTTCAAAAGACTTTTGAAAAAGATACTGACTGAACAAGGGATAATATAGGGCCAGTATATTTGGAATGATAAAAAGTAAAACAAAGCATCTTAATGACAAGGGACAAACTTCATTTTGGGTAACTTTCCAATCCAATTTTTCATGGCAGGTCAAGCACCAGTCATTACACAGACGAACTGTATAAACGCAGCCAATGCATGAGCAAGAATCAGAAAGAAAGACGACTGTACAGATGTGCAGTCAGGTGAATGCAGCTACTGTATTCTTTCATCTGTTCTGCATCTTACAGGGGATTTTCTCACAGGCTACAATAGTGAGGGAACACTGATCTACAGCCCCTGGACTCTCTGAAGGGCGGCAGACTTCCTTACCACCCTTAAACACCTTTGAACATTTTTTCCTGTGCACAGCAGGCCCTTGTCCTGTGCTCCAGCCTGACCACCCACTGTTGCTTGTTGACCAAACACACAGTGCCTGGAGCCTGCACTGACACAACCGGGATAAGATTCCTTTCAAGGACACCGCACAGAGAATTTCAATTTGTCTAGGCAAGAAATTAAGGGAGTAGAATAAACTACCTCAGAATTAACCTGCTCACCAGATGAATGGCTGCTTTTTATTCTTTTTCTTAAGTACTCTTTCTTGCTAACTTTATACACACAATTATTTTCAAATTGACATTCTAAAACAATCACTAAGAAAATGGGTTATATTTTTAGCAAAAGATGAGTGCAGAAGATTAAAATTACTGCATTTAGGAAAAATACATTTTTGGAATACACTTACAAACAAAAGGTCTTTTTTAACTTTAAGCTAGTTTTCCTCATGTCCAATGTACCTAGAATGAAACTATTTTTTCCATTTAATATAAAAATGACAATTAAGGCTATTATTATTTCTACTTGTATTCTAAGTATTTCACAATCAGGATAAACCTTACCGTCAGTCCTGCAGGCCAAACATACTGAGGCAAAAGCCAAATACTCCAAGTTCAGCTTGTAAATGAAAAATGACCTCATTTTACTGGCACTAGCATTGATGGACACTAACATTTTTAGCAGTTTTGAAAATCAGCTTCTACTGAATCACTCAGAAAATGATTTAAAGACCACAGCAGACACCAAGGTAAAATTATCACCATATAAGAGAATTTTACATTATCTTCAGTGATACCAGCTTTTCAGTGTCGGCTTTAAACTACCTGTGCTTCCCCCTTTAATATTTACTGTCTGTGGAATATGTTATCTTTTAAACAAAAGATCTTTTTTTACACAAAAAACAATAGTCCTTACATTTCCCAAGATGCTAGATTCTACTAAAAATATAAACAGCAAAATAACAGGTACAGGAGATAAAAGTGAAAAAAAAAATCCAGCGTCAAATTCTTTACTAATTCATATTTTAATTTTCCTAATTAATAACCCATTAAGGGTTTGCTTGACTTTTGCTGCCAAAAGAATATTTCTGCTAGGGACGGGGATGTGGGTTAGACATGAAATGTCTCCCAGCTGCAAGAAGTCTTCTTCCAGATGTACAGTAAGCAAAGGCAATGGAAGGGAACCAGCTGCTAGGATAACAAATTGAAGGCCCTTTTGACACAGGCCTTGCTGGCCTGTCTGATCCAACAAAGACAGATCATGCACCGCAAGGTGAACAGGCCCTCAGTGTGGTGCAGAAGGAGGAGCACAGTGGTCCTGGCGCTCATACCCTCCCCTCACGCCCGCACAGATGCTGTTACGTTGGCACCACATGGTCCCGCACCACTGCAGGGATGGGCATCACAGCTTGAATGCAGGAAAACAGCGACTTTTGTTTTCAGCAATTTGAATTACAACAAAAGTCTTTTTGACCAAACGAATACTTCCCTGCTTCCAGAAGCATTTCAGCACCAGGCATGCTCATAGGCTGTGGATTACATACTTCGTACCCCAAAGGGCAGCGGAAGGATCACACTACAGCTTTGTCTGAAACTTCTTTCCCTCATACTCATGCTAAGAACCCCATTGCTAAATTCATTTTGGCTCTCTGCCCAGTGCTCCAGGCAAATTTTAAACTAAACCTCATTTATTTACATTTATTTTCATGCCATTTTACGTCACTATATCCTCCACGTTTCCTGTACACCAACAAGTCTGAGAAACCAAGACCATAGTCAAAAACTAAAGGGATGCCCATGTACTATGGAAATTGCCAAGTAAAATTAAAAATTACAAATTTCTGACTTTTTTTAAGAGAAGGTAACACCTTATCATCCAGACACCAGGTTTGAAAGTTCCCAGACTGTCTTCAAATTGAATGCTAAGTAACTCAGAGTATAAACAATCCAAGGTATGAAATATTAGCACAATCTATTGATATTAGCTCTCTATTGATGGTGATTTAGGAGATAATTTTCTGAGTGTAGTGTTTTTCCAAATGCTAAGCTTTATATTCACAGCCATCAAAAAAAGTTTCTTTCCTGAATATTCAGCATCTCCCCTTCCCTACAACATCTATATATGATATAATAGGAACAAAGTGGCTCTAACTACCTTGAGCTCTTCTGCAAGTGAAATGAAATTGACATGCTGCAATAGCAGCATATAATCAGATTTATAAAATGAATCTATCAATGGTTCTAGCAACTAACTCTCAGGAGTAAAAACAAGGTTTCAAAACGAATGAAAGAACATGAATGCCTATTCCATTTGCAAGGCAGATAAAATAGAGAAAATATTTAAAAGCTAATAAATCCATGTATTTCCAAGCATCACTACATCCATTGGACTAGAGCTTCAGATAGTTGCACCTAGGTCCCATATCCCTTGCTGTACCTTTAATAGAAAAATATGTTAGTATTCAAGAAGGAGAGGAGAGCTTAATGTAAGGGCACTGACACAGGATTTCTGTGAGCTGAGCATTCCCTGTATTGTCTAATGCTTCCATTACATCTCTGACTCTGCTGCTTGGTCTCTGAGTCCTGGCTGTCCATACTTAGGAGTGCACAGAGCAGGATAAAAATTAAATCACTGTCACACACAGGTATTCACTTATTCCTTGCAATGCATGGGTTTGGACTATTTCATAATATTAAAATGCTCTGCCTGACGTTTTTACCTCAGGAAACAGAAGGTCTGTCAAGGTAGCACAGACTGAAA
Source organism: Crypturellus tataupa (assembly GCA_034781795.1). Classification (NCBI taxonomy): domain Eukaryota; kingdom Metazoa; phylum Chordata; class Aves; order Tinamiformes; family Tinamidae; genus Crypturellus; species Crypturellus tataupa. Next base: position 163,472 of record JAWLRI010000153.1, read on the forward strand.
CAGAGAGCCGAAAAACAGTGATCTGTAACTGTATCCAAGTTTGTTAATGAAGTGTTATGCTAACTCAAGTCTAATCAACAAACCAGCAGGGCTGCTTAAGGCTGAGGGGAAACACTACATTAGTACACACACCAAAGTATTGCTCATATACGTTTTAAGACTGCCTATTGTTCCTATTTCTAACAGTTTAACACAGGCAGCAGCAGAGCCCTGACTAGAAAGCATCCTGCCATGGTCTGCCTCCCCATCCTCTACACCCTCTATCACAGTAATCCCCTGTCAAACATGAAAGTCTGTAACAGTAGCTCAGATGAATTTGTATCCTTGATTCTTCCTTTCATGGAAATAAATTACAAAATGCAAACACTGTTGTACAGGATTACAGAAAAATCCCCATGCTACTCACGTCATTTGACAATAAACACAATCTGCTATCTTTCTATCAGATTGTAATATCTTTTATAATTAATACCCATTCAAATCAAAAGAAACTTTTGATGGAAGATTTTGGTGTTGTAGCTGCCAGACTTTATTTTAGGCTGTCACATTATTGGACACAGTTCAGCACGGGCCGCTGTACCTTTCAATTTTTGGAAGTCATACTAACATTAGCTAAGCAAACTGAGGAAAAAAAAGAGTATTTGAAGCACACAGTGCTTCTGCTACCCCCGCAAAAAAATTCCAGGAGCCAACTCCAAGACCACTGTAAGCTTGCCCTGTGTTGTCCTTTTGAGCTGCAGAGACCACACTGTGCGATGATGCTCCACAGTTCTACGATAGGCTTATGAAGGATTTACATATTATTTTTATATATATAATATACATAAATATGACTATATATACACATAAATTTGTGATTTTTGTACAGGATTTCCATTTACCTCAGAACATACAGCTCCCTCCCTTTTTCAGCTATGCTTAACAAAGCTTTGAATGGAAAATAGGGCATTACTGCCCTCAAGTAAATAAAAAGAGCCCAAAAGGGAGGATGTAGAAAAGTAGATTTACGTTTTGTCAGTAGTGGCATGGAAGATATGAAACACCACTGAATCTTTTAAAGAAGAAGGAAAGACTGAATTTATGTATAAGAAAAAGAAAATAAATGATGAATAAGACAGCCTTCTAGTGGTGCAGGCACCACTTAAGAATACACTATGGACTTGTTGCCAGTGACTGAATTTGGAAGAACTTACTTGAATTCAGTTTTTCCATTATGTTTTTTATATTGTTTAACAAACAGTGATCTCCCATCTCACCTGCATCACAAGCTGCAAATAAATCATTTTAGGATGTTTGTTGTTTGACAGTCAGCTACAAAATCCTGTCTAGGCTTCTCAGTAGAGGATTAAAAAAAGACTTTTAAGGCAGGTAAGAAAAGCAAAAGTTTTGGTATAATTCTGAATCCATTTGATAGGATTTCAAGGTATTAAAGTTCACCAGGTGTAACAACACAGAGCACTTGTCTGCATTGAAACTGATAAATTGAGAGCAAAATGAGTCTGGTACAAACTCAACTGCAAGTTGAGAAATAAAGCTTATGCACGGATTCTGCTATAGAGTCTTATGTTTATTCTTCTGAAGAGTTTTCAATCTGTCAGTATGAACCTACAAACTCACAGTCAGCAGAACAGTTAAGAACAGACAGAAATTTTGGGGATGTCCAAGGCAGAACAGTAATCTTCATCGGCATATTCCATCACTTTCAATATGAAGACTATTGAATAATATACGATGTATATTATTCCAACTCAAAAGGGAATCCCAGAAAAAAAAATAATACACTTTTCAAGGGAGAATCAACCTTATGAACCACCTTTGCTGTGAAAGTCTTGATACATAAAAGAATCTTTTTTTAGAAACAAATTTTACATGGAGGAGTTCAGAGTTTGAATATTTATTACCATCTTCACTTAAAAAAGAGCTTACCAATTTATAAATAGATAACCCACATTTCTAACTTCTTCAGCTCGGTTAGATTTCTCTAACTCATGCAAAAACAATTCAGTATCTATGAGTGGAAAAAATAAATCCTGTTTGAAAAGTATACATCTACTAAAATAGATTAAAATACATTCCATGTCTCTGATCAGGACCAACATTGCTCTACTTGGCAGTTAATATCACTTCTTCCAAATTTTCTTTTCTACTTCCCCCATATCCTGTATGTCAAAATTGAGGTTCTTTGCAAAGGAGAAACTGAGTTTAGCAACCTTATTTTGCTTCACTGGATATTAAGGGATAAACTCCATCTACCAGAATCAATCTTTGAGCATTTTTCAATCTGCAGGAAAATTGCATAAAAAAAAATATTTAAATGAAAGAGATAAGCTCTATACTACATTGACAATTATACTAGATAGCAAAGTTACATAAGATATAAAGTTATGCTGGCTCTCACTATGAGCTAAACAAAGTTGCTAACACAGTAACGTATTTTATTAGTAAGCCTAAGCCTAATCAGAAAGATTCTTTTTGCAAGAAAAACACCAAACAGGTTTAGAGTATCACGACAAGCTAAAGAGTTAAGGCACACATCTTCTGTTACTTTGCTGGAACATGCATGTCAAAAGCAAAGCAAAAAACAATCAAACAAACAAACAAAAACCCAAACAAGCCTTGAGTACTTAGTATCTTCATGCTTTTATTATTCTTGCTGAGATGTGAAATGTCTATACATCATTTTGCAAGTTGAAGGAGGAAAAATAAAAGCTTAGAATGTGTCCATTTTTATAAGTGAGTTTTGCTCTATGACAGTTATTTGGTGCTGGAGGAAGGAGAGATTTAGGTTTTTTTGAAGGAGGAAGATGGGAGGGTTCTGAATTTTGACCCATCCCACCTGGTGTTCCAGCTGGTCCCATAGCACTCAACACCATTTTGTAAAACAAACACATTCTGTACAGCCTTTATAAAGGCTACAACTTAGAAATGTGAGATTGACATCATTGTTATATCTTAGGCATGCAGTGGACCCTATACCTGATATCATAACCTTTGCTAAAGAAAAAAGTCTAAACGTCCTGCTACATTTTTTAGCACATTTCTGCAGCTGTTCCAGTTCAGTACAATTTCTGTGATTTCTAGAAAGAAATCATCTTATTTGGTTTGGGATACACATGCAGTAACACTAAGCTTGGGAGTTATTTACAAGCCAAGAGAAGCCAGATTCCAATATTTCTGTACATTTTGGAAATATCACCCAATTCAGGAAGACTCCTTGAGAAACAAGGCACTGATTACCTAACTTACGAATTGAATTTTCAGATTTTATTAACAGAAATGCCACGACAGTCAACCTCCCACCCGTTCCCTTTTGAAAATACATCAATGTGACTGACTTCCTTAGTTGATTGCTAAACTGTTAAGATACCTAAAAGAACTACTATGAGGGCATTTCTTCCAGAAGCCAGGTTGACAAGAACAAACATGGAGCACACCTATGTATTCATACAGCTCTAAATTTTTAAATTGCCAATTGGGATATTTAGACATCCTCATAGGTTTGTGTCTAACAGCATAATCTGAGTGTTGAAACTGTAAACGAACAAAGAAGAAAAGATCCATTATCATTCACTGCATAACAGGAGACCAACACATATTTTTTCACAATGCCCAAGTGTCCTTCATATCTTTGTATTACTGGCGTATCCTCTGACAAAGAAACCTGACTAGTAGATTCAGACAACAATCTGAATTTAAAGTGACCCTACTGAAATGTTTCCAGAGGAGAGTAAACTTTGGATGAAGGACTGAAATGTAATGTTTTCCCATGTAAAGGGCTTAAAAGATATATGTTAAACAAAAAGAAAATTCTAACCACTGTTTTGTTTTCATAATATAGTGGGAATAAAGGAAAAATACAAATCAGTATTCAACCTTGTGAAAACCCATCAAAATGGAGACGGAAAAAAAAACAAATATCATTTGTACACTAGAGCTTGTCAAATAAAAGGCAATGCCAAATTCCTAAGTGTCAAATATATATATATATAACAAAAACATATCCTTGCCTTTTTGTTCTTTAACATAGCTCTCCTTACAGTTGTGCATGAGCTGCAGAATCCACTGATGTTGAGCACCAATGCACTGCCAAGCAGGGTCCCCAGACGCATGAAGATCAGAAAGATATCTGAAAAAGCCAGTCCAAAAATCACAGCTCTGACTTGACACACTTAAGGCCTCATTAAAACAGACCAAGGATGTACAGAGAAATATCTCCTTTTAACATCACTTTAAAAATTCAAGAAGCCTTGCTAAGACATATTCATATTCAATGCAAAGCTTTGCATTCTCCCTTCCTGATTCAGTGAAGGAAAGTTCCATCCACAAGTCTCCACCTTGCAGAAATACACAAATATAACTGAAAATACATATTAACATGATATTAAGTATGTCTTTAGGTAAGTACTTGAGAAACTAAGTTATTAATCTGTCAAGGTCACAGCTCAGCACTTTATATCTCACTTGGAATCACTGCTAACACCTCAAGCATGTAAAACATGGTATTTTTCTTTCTACTTCATATGCTCAGTGATGATTGTAGCATCATCTAACTGCAGCAGGCAAGCACAGAAGGAATTTTTGGATGATCATTCACTTTAGCACACACATGCACAAATGAATGTAAATGAAACTCCTAATTATTTTTGTTGCATTAGGATGTACATACATAGTGTGAATATACACACAGGATAAGGCAAGAGATTGGGACTTTTCTTTTTAATGGAATTTCTAACAAGTGGAAGCAAAACTCCCTCTGTCTTTGGGGAGAGTTGAGAGTGTGTTCAGAAGTCGGTCACTGCAACTGCTAAGAACACAGGAGTAGTATAGGCCAGTGTAGGATTCAAGACTACGCGACTTTCAACGGTATTTTCAAAATAATGCTTAAGAAGCAGTAGCTGCTCTGCTACTTAATGTGTCCTACTACATTCTGCAGTAATTAAGACACAAGACATTCAAAAGCACAAGATGACCAAGATAAGACTGGTGATCTAAGCCCTGCAAGGAGTGTATAGCCCCTTCAAAAAAACTGTATTACTATAAGGCTAACTAACATTCATTAGGACTGTATTGCAAAATTCCAACTTTTTTGAGAACTGTCTACAGTACTTGAACATGCAAAATAAACTGTTTGTCAAAGTACAATCAGTTGGATGGATGAAGAGATTACACAAGCAACCATTTTGAAAGAGTAATATTTATAAATTATGAGCTCAAGTCCTTCATCAGTGTTCAGGAGGACTTTAGTTTTTGTTTAGACACAAAGTTTTTTTTTTTTTTTTTAAAGAAAAAAACGCACATAACTGCTGGCTTTGGAAAACAATACATCCCCTCAGCTGCTAAGTGATATGGTAAATTGTTTTTGAACAATTTAGTAAAATTACCCTTGTAAACAGTGTAACAAAGTAAGGGAAGAATACGGATTGAAGTCTAACCATAAATATAATACGCATAGACATTCAAAATAAACATACCAAAGAAGAAAAAAACCCCAAACTTGTAAATATAGAGGTTAGATTTTCTTTTATGGAAGTTATTTTATTAGGAGGATATGGATAATTTATTTTTAACTAAAGTGATCTGAAGAAAGTTTTGTTCACACCTTGCCACCAGGAATGTATAGAAGTAGAATCCCCATTAGCAATGCTACATCTGTATACACTTTCTATGCGAGACTTATGTTAATTCCTTAGCATCATGTAGTTAATTCAAGATTTGTGCGCACCTTGCTTGTTTTGTTACAGTGTTATAGATGTGGAATAAACTATGGAATTATATGAACACATACTGCTTTAATGAATGCTGGAGGCTTAAAGATTCAATGCTTCTCCACGTACGGAGCTGGGGAAAAATCAAAAAGCTCAGAATTCTAAGGAGATATAGCTCCAATTCCAGAGAATTATTGGAAGAGCTTATTAAGTCCTTGGTCAAATTTAGGAGCTTTGCTTTAAGGTTTTCAAGATTGACATAGAAAACAAAACAAAAACAGAACAGCAACACATCCTTCAAAGGTGCAAAATGCTTAAGAACACATCTCAAAACACAGTTATAATAATGTGATATTGCTATAGAACCCCAAAGAATGAGAGACATACTATGCGCATGTATGCAGGTTTTCATCCAGCCTCAGAAATAATGTGATCTGAGTCTCCAACCCTGCAGTTTGTCTTCTGTGGATTGGGCTCCACACAAAACACCAAAGACTTTGAGCAGGTATCAGTGAACTTTAAAAATTCCTCACAGAGTACTGCATTTGGTCTAAATTATTAAGATAATTTAAATAAATAAATAAATAAATAAATAAATGCACCCGACTTAATTCTAAATCACAAGCTATAACATACACAGCAATAAGGAGATCTAACTGACGCATATTAGTATACCTGAAATAAACTTTGATATCTTTAAAGATATCGGAAAAAATGGGAATTTCAATGAAAACTGGGGAAATAGATCATGCTCCAGAAATATATTACTTAGAAAGAATAATAAAAGAGTCAAACAAAATTTGAATGAAAGTCTGTACTAAAACCTTTCTAATGTCTCCATTTCAACCAAGTCAAGATAAAATAAAACACACATAAATAATCTATTTGGAGATTTGCAACTTGTGAGTAATCATTTCAGACTCAACTTGCAACATGATTGTTTATAGGAAGCATCAGATTCAAAAAATGAGTTTTATACTAAAAAAAAAATTGAATTCCAGTTATCTTTCATTCAATTGCTCCCATTTGAGAGATGTTCTTTATTATTCAATAAACTATCAATGGCTTATTGGCATTATTTATCTACTCATAAAATCTTAAAATATTGCCGCTATAGTTTTAAAGTATTCGTGCTTACTATTCACCACACCATTAGGAAGCAGATTTAGACTTGATTACCTTATATAACGTTTCTGATCATGCAATGTTGAAGGAGTTTCAAGCAGCTTATCCAGCAGAAGTTCTCTTAAAGCTTCGATTCTGGTTTCAACTTCAGCATAATCTAGTAGTAGAGAGAGGAAATAAATCCAGTGTGTGCTGTTCAGAGTAGAGTGAACTGAAAATTACGTTATTTTTTCTACGGCACTAGAACCTTCTGAATTCAATGCAGTAATGGATATAACTCATTTTATAGCAAGTTACATCTGAAAAGTTTGAATGCAACAGTATTACAAAACAGAAAATTTGACTTTGAAATCTTTCAAAAATATGCCAGTGAGGGACATACTAAGTCATATCCTTTAGTTACTGAAACCTGCTACATCTCCAGTAAAACAAAGCTTCAATAAATAAATAAATAAAACTGGTCACAATCTCCTATTACACTTACTATTTTCTAGTACATATCTCAGTTGAAAACCTGCCAGAAATATTGTTTAGAGTAATTGTTCAGAATCTAAAGCGAACTCCATACAAACAAAAGCTGAGACCCCCATAAAGCTCCTCAGACTATTATGTGTTTTTAGCCTTGCAGTTAAAACATTGAAAATAAATAATAGATCTCCAATCTTACATTTTTTGAATACTTGAACTTCCGTCTTTCCAAAGAGTGACTTGGCTTTTTCGTAGTCATTAATAACCACATCATAATCACCCTTAAAAGTAAGCAAACAAAATTTGTATTTATCATAAAAATGATAATATAGACTAATTTCAGGAAGGAGAAAAATATTTTTAAAGGATCATACCTTTTGTATATTCCTTTCAATATTTAAGGGAAGGTTGAAAAGAAATTTAAAACGCTGAAGGACATTAAGTGCATTTCTCGTTGAATCAGCCTTGTCCTTGCGACCCAGTACTTCTTGGAATAAGGTATCTGCTGTGTTGCTGGCTCCTATTTAAAAAAGGATAAAAATAAGAAAAGTAAAGTAGGTAATCAGTACAAATTAAATACAGACTTTCCTCATTTTAATGACTGACATATTCATATTTTTTCAGAACAAGTGAAAAAATATTGCTAACGTTTTACTCTTTTTTGTGCTAACATTTTGCAATTTATGAAATACTGTTTCAAAGTGAACCACTTAGCATTTTAATGTGGTAAGTTCCCTGAGCAATTAAAAACAATCACACTCCCCTATTTCACATGCTTAACTTAGTTTCAGATATTTTATAGTTTACTTTGGCTCCTGATCTACATTTTATAGCTAAATTATGCATCACAGGATACAGAAAAGTCATACAAAGTTTTCCTTTTAAAATAGTATAATTTCATTATGTTAATTAATGTCATAGCTTCAAGAGTTATTGCTGTGAGTTTTGTAAACTTTTTTTGTTGTTTTTAAATTAAATTTACAGAACGATTAATATTATTTGATACTTAAATGAGTCATTATTGAAAGGAGCAATGATTAAAACACAGACAATAACGTTACTGAGACCATAAGTAGTTGGTCATTGCAACAGAATAAACATAAATTGTCTTCACATAACTTTAAATCTCTTTCTGGCTTCATTGCATACACGATCAAGCCATTGGTCAACAATTTCAGGCAACGAAGTTTCTACATTATACTAGAATATTCTTCAGTAAATACATTTTTAAAAACTTTTTATTCAGACTACAAAATATACTGTATTGTACTAAAGGTCCCCCATAATTTCCTTACACAAGATAACATAAATTCATTTACAATAGAAAAGATTTACATTGCATGTGAATATTTGCATTTTTCAGCTTGTGCCTTATTTTCTATTAGCCAAAGAAACAAAAAAGGGGAACTGTTTTATGCCTTTTGATCGCTGCCTGTAAAAGTTTCTACATTATCTGGTCTAGTGACTATACTTTAAGCAAAGATGAAAAAAATTACATCAGTCTCACTGGGTGGCGTGCATGCCATTTTCTCTAGTCAACACTGTGGGTGGCCTGCTCATGTTAAAAGTAGTCTTTGTGAAATAATTGTTATATCTAAATAATGTTTAAACTTCGTTGAAATTTTGAAGTCCTGATGTAAAATATGCCTTGTGAGGATTGCTGTTTCTAGTACATACTATTTAGCATAAAATACTTTAATCTCTTAGGGAGAAATACACAATGAAACAGCTAGCTGGACATTCAAATGCAGAACACAGATAAAGTTGGATTTTCTTTTTCTTGAGGTTATAATAGATGCTGTTTCATAAATCCTTCTAGTAAACAAAATTTGTTTTGTTTGAATTAATACATTTCTTGTCTACTCTTGCAACAGCCAAGTAACAAGCATTGTGCTAGTTTTGGCAATTAGTTATATTCACAAAGCATTTTTCTTTACTCATTACAAAACAAAACTTTTCAAAGGGCAATTGAGAACTGCAGAAATTGCACAGTGCTATCCATCTTCAGTTTAAAACAAAACATGTCTTCATTTCCTTAAGACAATTTGCTCTGGATTCATCTGCTCTGTACAAATTTTCTTTTTATTTCATAAGTAAGCCCTAATTATCCAAGACTTGTCTTCACAGAGCCTGACAGAAATGCCTCATAAGGGAAAGAATTAGACTGACCTCTTCTAAGATACAATCCTTTGTGAAATTAATTATACTAAAGCATAAATATATACATATATATATGTTTAATATCTTATTTAAGATATTGAATTGCACACCCAAATACTTATATCTACATGACCAAATTCTGCATCTACTGTCCTATGCAGCTTCATCCCAACAATCTGGCAAACTGCCTTAATACATCCAGACTCTCTAATCAGGCTCACAAAATATGTCTCTCAAAATTCGCACCTAAACAAAATCCGAGATTGATTAAGGATTTGAGGGTTTTTAAAAGCAGGACCTTCAATTCATGGATTGCAGAAGCACTTGAAAGTCAATTCTTCATAGAATAGTAACTAAGGCCACTTTTGAATGGCCAGAAAAGAAACAAGGCTTTCATCCTAAACTACTTTGCATAATATTGTTTACTCTTTTTAAATCCCTGTGTTCCTACCCCCCTGCCTCCCAGCAGTCATGACTTGCAAAGTATCAGGAGGAAAAGGAGCCAATTCTTTTTGCAGCCGAGCTAAACCTAATACCACTTGAAGCGGCTGGCACAGGTTCCTCTAAAGGGGCAGCTTGCAAAAGACGATCCCAATCATTTGCATATAGATTTCAGCCAGCATTTATCAAATGAAAATGACTGCATATTACAGGTAGGTCTGTCTCATATTTGTCTGTAAAAGAGAAAATCACGAACCTGCAAGATTTGACCATTTTCCTCATTTATGTTAAAATCCTTTGCATATTTTTGTCAAAGGGAAAGTGCTCTCCAAAGGATTTGTGCTTGGTGCACGGTGTTGCATTGATAGTCCTGGGGGCTATCAGCCCTGTAGATGCAGCCCTGGAGACTGCATCTACAGAAGTCATTGATGCCTTTTTTCCCCCTATCTTACTTGTATGGAGCAGATTTTGACACATAAGCCATTCAGTAAATACATGTATGCCAGGTTTTACATTCCCAGCAACATAGAGTGTTAAAAATTTCACCTTTGCTGCTAACATTAACATATTATTATGAGCAAAACTAAGGCTGTGCACAAAAAACAAACAAACAAAAAAATACCCTGTTTTCCTTCTGTTTCACACAAGCACAGTCACTGCTTTATTCACGCAAGAGAATAAAACCAGCGAACTCCCATGTCCCCTTCCCTTTTTCATAAAACACACTCAGACCTTCCAACACAGAGTCGGTGATCTGGATGTCATTCCTGCTTATTGATACAGCACTAAGGGAAACATCCCTTCCTCTGTGAAAAAAATCACAATGAAACAAAGTAAAATTATCTTGGCAAAATTCCCAGAATTAAAAAAGTAGCTTTTTGATCTGAAGAAACACATACCAAGCTGCAGTAAGTTCAAGAGATCTCTTGCAACAAAATTCCTACAACTAACACACAGAAACACAGAAAAAAAGGTATTGAGAACTTTTCGAAATTTCTAAAAGAATACTAATTCCAAATAGTCTGAATGACAGCACATTAAAAAACTTGAAAAATATCTCATTAGTAGACTTTCTTATTGCAAGGCTTTGTATTTTTCTCCTTTTCTAAAAGTATTTTCAATCTTGGTGTTTAGTTTTGATTTAAATTTTTAACTTAAATATAGCTTCCATAGCAATGTCTATCTTTCATTTCCTTTGTACACTTAAAATTGAGATGCCTCCAAAATTCATTCAAATTAAAGCCTAGAGGTTTCCTTTACTTTGTTTTTTACTCTTTGTTGTTCCATCCATTGTCCACTGAAATTCAGGGCAAATGTTGCCACTTCCTCAGAAGTTCCTCAAAACCACTACCATCGAAAGGGAAATGGCAAAAGAGTGCCTTGTTTTCTGCTTTCCACCATATTCCAAGCAATATATTAAAACCTGTTATAAAGCCCGAAGTCCATAAACAGTTGCTGGTAGACAGACAAAACTTACTGTTCAGGACATTCTCTAGTTTTTGCGTCATGGATCCTTCTACTTTTTCCGTTCCATCTGCTTCCAGTTTTTGATGGATTGCTGAAATAAAGTGTCTAGTTAAAATGCAGAACATTTTAATAGGTGGGAATACATTACATCAAAGTGACATTTTTAAACATTGTTTTTTCATAATTAAAGTGTTATTTTTCTTGTTGGACATAAAAAATACAAACATGTTTCATGGCAGCACAGTCTAGTGCAGCACAGGACTGAGAAACAAGCACTGCAGAATTTTAACCATTACTTTAACACAGACTTCCTGTAGATACAACCCTTAAAAAATACAAATAAAACCTAGTAGGAATGATCCTGATTAGCTATCTTGTAGTATGGGTATTCTTTCTATTTAGTATTTTGAAAACTAAGCATCATTCAAATACAAAATATTTTTGCTTTGAAGGGCAAAACCAGCCTTTCCTATTGATCTCACAGAAAAGGTATTGTTAATAATTAGAAAATAGAGAGATAGTCATAGGGGATCCAAATGACCTAGAAATCAAGCGTCAGAAACCTCCCAAAATAAGTTGTTTACATCCGTAAGAAAGCAATCACAAAGCACATAATTTCAGTATACCTTGTAGCAACAGCCTGCACTAACCACTACACAAGAGCACTGCGATGCTTTTGCTGAAAACCACATGAAAATTATGGGGGTGCTTTGTTTTGAGAAGATGCTATTTTTTCCTGTTCTAAAATGCCCAAAGACCCAAAAGTTTGTTTCCACGTGGTACTACTAACAGCTTTGGAAAAAAATACCAGCATTAATTTGTTGTTTTCATCATAATTTCTTTGAAAGGAAGGGACAGATTTACCAGCAGACACCGACTCCTCTATACCACTCTGGAAATATGGGTAGCAAATCGAGTGTAAATATTGCTTTCTTCTACTTCCTGTCTCTTATTCAGTCTCCTCTTCCTCTCTGTTCAGCACAACTGATACAAATTACTGCTTTTTCTTTTTTTTTTTTAACAATTATTAGTAATCTTGCATACATGCACCCTACATATATGATTATTTTAAAATCATACGATTTTCCTTTAAATTTTGTAATCCATTAACAATTTTCTCTATCAAATAGTCATCAGCTCCTCCTGCTTAAAAAACAACCAACCAACCAACAAAAAAAAAAAAAACAAAAAAAAAAAAACAGACTTCAGCTGAGAAGTCTTCTATAAAATTATTACTCCTTCCCATCAGTTCTCAGAAAAATGAAATTACCCACAAAGGCGCTGGTGCTTTTAAGCAAGAGAATAACGATACATATTAGTTTGGAGCATTCTGAGCTTTCTTTACATGACTCTCCCAGTTGTCCCCAACTATCTTGCTTCCGTTTGCACAACAGAGCAGGCCAGGGGTGCTTGAGCTGGATTCTTTTAAGATGAAACCAAGTTAAAGTGCACCCAAGAGCCTACTCAAGATGCTCCAGCAGATACCTGGCATTCTGTCCACAGGGTGATACTCAAGCTGCTCTGAAAAAGTACTCTGGGGGCCCAATAATGTGCATGTCAGGTTCTCAGCACCAATGTCTTTGCCAACAAAACTACTCCTACTTGCCCATGCTATGTAAATGCTATGCAGAAACACTGTCAGATGGCAATCAACTGAATCAAAATATATTCAAATCATGTTCTTAAATGTATTTTCAAAAAAATACTTTCTACTTGACTGCGGATAAAAAAACAAACTATTGTCTCAAATATTTTTAAAATGCTATACTTTGTGTTAATTACACATCATTAAATGCTGATCAAATAATTAAAATCTTATTGATGAGGGGGACATGACTAAAAATTTCCACAACTGAACTACAACATCTAAACCTCCATTAGAAAGAGTTTTTTATTGCAAAATGTATAAAAAATATGATCAAGGCTCCCTTTAATGAACAGAACAGTAAGTTCTGAGAATCTGTGACTTAACATGTTACCAGTTTAACTAACAACAAACCAAGGACAGCAATTCCTTTATTTAAAAGCAGCTTACTCAGAAATTGTATCATGATCAGATATCACCTCCTAATTTCTTATGGGGAAACCCAGGAAAAGTTATCACATTAAGCCAGTGCACAGGTATTCCAGCAGAGAACAGGATGTCAACAAGGGGAAAAATACTTAATCTTTTTATTTCCCCCCAACAAAGTATTGAGTTTTAACTAAGTATTAATAAGTTTTAGGAGGAAGGAAAGTATAGTGGTATAAGTAAAGGCATCTTAAACATACACAACAGGTAGAGTAAACCAAAAGGGATTTATTGGACCATTGTCTTAGTTAAGCTATCTTATTACACAGTGAAGAAGTGTAGACCTATTTTAATTACTTTAGGTACACGAGGGCACTTTTTGAATTCCTTACTACACATTTAACAAACTGCTTGCTTTATTCATGTACTGAGGGTGTTTTTACCCATTTAATTCAGATATAGCAAGAAGCCATGTATATGTATGCCAAAGTTGTGCTACAAAAAAAGTTTTCAGAGTGAAAAATGTTATGAAAAATGCTTTACTAGAAAGTCTAAACTTTGTTTGTGTTAAGTAATTTTTAGAAAGCTAAGTAAATGTTCCTTCCATAGGGAACCCTCTGACTTACAAGTTTAAACAAGCAAAACTGTAGGCAGTTAAGAAAAATATCTGTTGACCTAATATCTGGTGGGAAGGAATTTAGAGATACTCATGTTATTCTTTCATCTTGGATCAATATCATGTAATGGTGGATGGCTGTAGTTTGGGATGATTCCCCTTCTTATCACTGTTTCCAGCCAGCATGCTTCCTTTTGCTGGCTCTAGCAATCACAGAGAAGGGAGCACATGGAGAGGACAGATGGAAACCAAACTCGCACCTCTGCCTGCAGCCAGTAACTAGATGAACTCCAACTGCAGCTTCATATTGCAGCCAGTAATGAGTTGAGGGTAAGAGCAGCAAGGTGCAAGTTTCAGGATTCCCCCTGAAGGCCTCAAAAATAAGGGCATGGACAGCATTTTATGTTTGAACTGAGAGTCACCTGGACTTACTCGATATGAACTGTGCAGCTGGAACAGCAGCTAAGGTTGCTTCTCAGCGTTTCCAAATGCAGCAGTGCCCACTTAAAATTACAAAAAGCTTTATGGTAAGAATCACACAGTAAATAAGGTGAGGATATTCTGGGGCTACACATTTTGATCACATGCAGAAACAGAGCAGCCTTTTGTACTACCCCTGCCAATAGGTGTTCCAGTTTCCTAGCTAAGTCAGAGTATTTGAGGCTTGCAAACTTCACAGCTTCAGTGAAGCAGTAATTTTTAATAGGAAGAGACTAAGCACAGAGCTCACAAGCTCTAAACTGTGACCCAATACTTCCGTTTTGTCAAAACAAAAGCTGTAGTTTAATCCGGCAAATAAACCAAAATATAGGCCCGTAGCAAAATAAACTGTAATTAAATTGATTGCTGCTTGTGTAGAAAACAATTTGATTTCCTCTAAAGAAGGACAGGGTTTGCTACTTGGCAGTTGTAAATCTGTAACAAATTAAAACACATTTCTCAGGGTTATGCAATTTTTGACTTGCAAAATTAATTTTTGATTTACTCAATAGATTTTTATGTAGATGTATTTTGAGATAAGCACCAAGGAGTGGTATTCTCAAAACTTTCTATGCCTAACTCACAGCAAAGCAAACTCAAAGCAAAACACCATGTATGTATTCTACTATTTTCTAATGAGAAGAGGGACAGACATGCAGTTTAGCATATCTGTAAATCTTATCCATATGCACAGAAATATTTTGAAGAAAAAAAATGTACCCAAAACATATCAAACCATTTTAATCAGATGCAGAAAACAAGAGGGAAAAAAAATGATAAAAAGGAAAGACTGATTCAGCAAAGTAGTTCTGAAGCTGTTAATATGGTAACCATAAAGAACTTGGCACTGAAGCATAGTAATGGAAGGAAGGACATGTTATCTATTTGTGTATACGTCTGTATATATACATATACGTACATACATATCATACATTATGCTTTCAGGATTGCAGGAAATGTATGAATGCAAATGCCTTTGTTTTCCTTGTAAAAAAATACATTTTATATAGATAGATAGATAGATAGATAGATAGATAGATAGATAGATAGATAAATAACCATTTTTCCCTCTAATTTGAGGAGAACTTTTCTGAATTTGAGAAAGTACAAGGTTGTGAGGGAAGGTTTTATGAAGATAGGAGGCCAAACATTATAGTCTAACAAAATTGTGAGGTCTTAAAAAACTTTGCTCTCATGAAGCACTGTATGACATTTCTAGGGAAATACTTCAGCAACAGGCAATAAAGACAGCGGATCTGCTTACAGCTCCACTAAAAATTTTATGATTGGACTATGGAGAAAAACAAACAAAGAAACCAACAAACAAAACTTTGAGCTTTTTGTCAATCAGAGCAAGCTAAGTTTTACTTTTTCACAGTTGCACTAGAGTAACAATTGGTCTGCTATGGGACCTGATCATGGGCACTGCACGAAGAGGAAGACTCTCCTTCAGCTCATCCTACCCAGCACCAAGTTACGTCCTTTATTGGCATGTTACTTCTGTATCATACCACCTCTCTTTCAGCACATATGGCTCATAGCAAACTCTTTTCTCCTTGTCATCTAGTAGCACAATACCAGAAGCTAGGTTTCAAGCAGCAAACTTGAATCAACATGGCTAGTCTTTTGTCCCTTTGAATCTGTAAGAAGGCCAATAAACATCAGGTTAAAATATGCAGCTACAACAGAACAGTTGCTTATTATTGAGCCTCTCCCTATAATAGAGTACAAAGATATCTTCAGCCTTCAAGACATAAGTATCCACTTGGAAAGCTAGACAGTGAACACAGAGCATATTCCAACATGACTACTTAGAGGCATGATCTTAATTCATGAAGTGAGGTAAGGTGCCTTGCCTCTGCTCTGGGGCACATGCCTGCATACCAATGGTTACCTTCAGGTGGCTAATATGCTGTAAAACAAATGTCAGGTACATGCTGTATCCTGTTATCTTGGGGTAACTTGTTCCCATGCCCCTTGGATCTGACCTCTCTGAATTACCATTATGAAAATTTCTACTAATAAGTGTGCACTGTTTTTTACCTCAAGACAACTATTTTCTACTACTTGAAGCAGGATGAGAAAGGCAGCAGATTCACATCACTGAGAGCACTAAACAAAGAACTACTCCAGTTATTTCAAGTCAACTGCATAACATGTAAGTAGTACCAGAATTTGATTTACTCAAATTCATATGATTAATGAAAATTCGTACTATTTAAGAAAACACATTTGAGACTGTAGAGTAAGGGGAAAATGAAATGAGCAATAAAATGCAAGTTGGATATATTAAAAAACAAAACCATAACAAGAAGAAAAGCTGCCATAACAGTCTAACACCTTGGTACCCTGCAAAAGCAGTCATGGATTAGCATTTCATTGAACAAGCAGACAAAAAAATAAGAGACAGTAAACTGAGAGAAGTGTAACAATGCCAAAAAAAAAAAAAGGAATTTAAACTTAAATTAGTTATTAACCACCTGATAATTTATTTGCAAATGGAATCACCAACTAAAAATTAGTTGTGTGCATTCGCTTTCAATTTAAATATAATTTATCATTCCTCTCTGCAATCTGGAGTTCAAAAAAACATTAAGTCTAATTAACAACTGTTTTTAAAGTACACTTAAGAAACAGAAGCAAAGGAATATTTATATGACAGACCAACATCAGCTTTTAGTTTCCCAAATTCCCAACATGACTCAGAATTGAATAAAGATGCAGTGGTTTCTTCTGTTTTAGTTTCACAGAAAGTGCCGTAAGCAGATATAAAGGCAGCACAGCCTGTTTACGCACACTGACCCAGACGCTGGATCAGGGACATGCTCACCCCAGAAGCGGTCTTAGGGGATGGCATGCAGAAATACTCTGCAGGAAGAAGCCACATCCACTGGCCAGACAGAGGATCACTCCACTCTGGCAAACAACATCCCACCTTAGGCAAGACAGAAAACAAAAGGCTAAGTATGGTCATAGTTCTCCACCAGTCTGGCTATTGCCCAGGTCATACAGCTTTAAAAGTGGAAATGAGAAAAGGAACAGAGCTAGGAGAGAGCTCCTCTTTCCTATCTGAAAATCATTTCAAATTACACAGCACCAGAAGAACTGCTGACAAGATAAAGCCAGGCACCAAATATAAACCTCAAATTTGTTCAAAATATCATTTCAAAAAACAGTGCAGTCTCTTCTTTCCTGTCCAACATGATTCTCAAAGACTTGCGTGTTTCCACGTAATTTGGCAAATGACTGGCCATTTCCCTATTTTTCCTTTCACTTAATTAAAAGGAAACTCCGCAGCCTAACATTTCAAAAACAATTAGATTCACAAAGTATGTAGCAAAAGCACTGCAAAAGAAATTCTCAAAATAAATTCATTTCCTAGCTCTCCAAAGACACCTGGGTGGGCCATCATTTGCTCATGACAGTAAAACATTACATCTCTGCCATCGCATAAACAGCAGCCCTTTGAGGAATGCTACTTTCTAGGTTGCCACTAGAATTATGGGAAATGAATCAGCTGAAGTGCCTAATGTTGACAAGTGGGTCAAGTTGAGGTGAGCCCCGTTCCCCTGGGCTGAGCTTACAGCTCCTTTTGGCTGACGAAACAAACTTCCTGTTGAACATCTCCTCGGCAAAGTCACCGCCAAAACTGTCAGCCAAGCTAACAGACACAGAGACATGAGGATCTGATAAGGCAATTCTATTTTCCAGGAAATTAAACCAAGCAGCAAGGGTTCTGGCCTATCTGACCTTTTATTTTCTTAGTAAACACTTTCTAAATCACATAATACAATAAGCATCTTGTTTTTTTTTATGGTTTTAGTTGCTTACTGATGAGAAAAATGGTAACTAATTTAAATGAGTGATACAGTTTGACAGAAGACACAAAATAAGACTGATCTTACTGATCCCAGCTAATGAGAAAATCAACACCAAAATGAGCAATTAAAGGTTTCCCAGATCGAGTTCATACATTTGAAAAAAAAGAAATTTAAATATGAGTTTAAAAAGCAGGTACATATACAAGTTAAAGAAATAGCTATGAAATGCATGGTAATGGATTACACTTCTTAAAATGCATAACAAAGAAAAAATGAAACACAAAGAAAATATCCTGCATCAAATAACCTTTGTACCACTAATCACAACTCTCTGAGCTCTGTGATTCAGTCAGTTCTCAATCCATCAATTTTATACAAGTGTGAATAAAATCTCAGTCTGCTCATTTAGCCACACTTCCTGAGTGTACCAGTAAGGAGGCTTTGGGAGACAATGAAAAAGGCTTTAGTCTTTCTAAAAAGCCACAACATTTATGTTTTGCATTACTTTTCTGTAAGTCCTACTAAACCTTTATTGACTCAAAAAATAACCTTACAAGACAACACATATGTCCACCAGCAATACTTATCACAGTAACAACTGGAGAACAGAACTATGAAACTTTGTGACTACCTAATTGCTCTACCTGCAAAACAGATTTGGATGTGATAAAGAAATCACATTTTCAATATCTGCTCAGAAGGACTGAGGATTTCAAGATTTTGAGGACATTTAAGATTTTTAAGGACAACTCATTCTGCATTCTTGGTATGTAGTAAAAACTCAGGTGAAAAAGTCAAAGAATATCAGATCCTGACTATTCAAAGTATCTTTTCATATGACCAATAGCATTTTCTTCAATATTTCCACTAAATCTTTCAATCTTTTTCTTTTGGTATTGAAGTCCTATTGAGATTTATGTGAAGGTTTTGAAATGTCAATGCTGGGTGAGGAAATAAAGCTAGAAATCCAATTACTTTCTGGGATGAACTTTACATCTTTATTGAAAACAAATGCTCTAAAAATCAGTGAAGTAGGCAGGCAAAATCTCTTGAAAATGTTGTCACAGCAGTAGAGAGCAGGTCTCAGGCTAATCTGTCTGAAGCAACAGGTGAGACAACACTACTTTCACTTCTCCCTGTCCCATGGAAGGTACTAGGAAGGGACTGGCCTGTAAAAGGCTCTACAGCCAACTGTCCTTTGAGTCACCTAGGAGCAGCCCTTGGTGCCATCTAGCACTTACTCAAGGCTGTGTTCCTAAAAAAACAACACAAGTGCTAACTTGGTTGAGGCTGTAAGTAGATACATTATTTTACTCTGTGGCACTCATAACACAAAATCAGTGTCATCACTGATGGAGTGGTGATCCTCCAACACAGCACAGTTATGGAGTACAGTACCAAAAGACAGGTCAAACCCCAGAATGGCTGGGGAATTCTGGGTATGGCCCAAAACAGTTACTTCCTTATGTAGCACAGTCTCTGAACTCTGATGGCCCATGATGAGCTTTTACCTGAAGAACATTTTATGTTTTGAGCATATGTATAAATGGTGCAGACAAACAATATAATCTTGCTACAGACCATGTTTGCATGTTCCCTCCATCAAGTAGGAAACAAAATCTGCCCAATTTTCTACGTAAGAGGGTATACATATGAATATTACAGACAGTGTCATAAATAATAGAAATTGTTATGTCACTACGGTTTGTAAATCATCTTGATATCATCTCCAATTCCACATTTCCTCTCCTTTCTGGATTTGTGGGTGATATAGTTTCATTCAATTCCTGTCATGTACAATTAGCCAGTCTCAGCTTGTGACCAACCTAATACGGATTTCTAGTTCATCACACACTTCCAGAAAACATCATAATGAACAACAGGATATTTTTAATATTGCAGTCAAGCACACATGCAGATAACATTTCTTCTTTTATACTGTATTTAATAAGTTCACTTTACCTGACAAGGCATCTTGTGCTTCAAAAAATGTGCTGAGTCCTCCTTTCACGTAAGCTAAACTTCCCTCATTTTTCTTATTAGCTTGTTTCTTCAAATTCACAACTGCCATTTTGAGCTGATCAAAACTGAAAATAAACAAACAAAAAAAATCACTCACATTCTTATGATGAATAGGGTCAAACAATGAATAAACAGAACCCAGTACTTCCAAAATAGTGCTTGTTACTGTCATGGCAACTCTAAAGTGAGAGAAATAGTTATCTAGTTTGCTCCCTAATAATGATGATTTTCTCTTACTACTACATGTCTAAACAACAAATTTTGTGGGTTTCTTTTTAGCCCTACACAGCGAGTTTCCATGACTTGTTGGAAAAGGCTCTGTTAAAGTTTAAAATCAAATAAGAAATTCCTTCTACATACGTAGTATTAATCTTAGCTAACTACTTGTACTACATTAAGTAGGCAGTGCTAAATCACTACATTTAGTACAATAGATTAAACAAATGTTAGTATTAAAGAGACCTCTACTATTCCAATATTTAACTCTTCAGTTTAGTACACAATCCTTTTTCACTTTCAGTTTCTGAATTCCTCCACTATTTCTACATTAATGTGGACCTAAGTTTCAGAACTAAACAGAGTATTACAGCAAAACAAAGAGAAGTTGAATAGAATCCTACTTTATGAAAGTACACCTTTTCATATGCACTTCACTGGATTTTTTTATTTTGAAAATTTATGTCCAACTTACCATTGCTATGTCTACAACATGTTTCTTTCTATGTTAGCTTCCTAACTAGTTTTCTAGATCACTGACAACTTATATTTGATCTCATACCTTTACTTTTGGCAATCAGCTACAATTATTTTTAAAGTGATCTGATAACTGAATTCAGGACTGACTCTTTACTTGCATACCTTTTTTTGATGGTGATTAATATGGTCTCATTAGCTGTGTTACTGGCTCCACTGTAAAATCACCATTGTAAAGTAGCTCAGAAATATAACACATTATTTTTATCCTTAGGAAAGTCCCTTTTCCTACTTGCAGGCCAACCTCCCTCCCCACAGTGCAGAAAAAAAAAAAATCAAATAAAAAAATAAATCAACTTTTTCTTTTTTTTTAAGATCATGTCTAAGATGGCTATCACCACCTGCTGGGAGACAAGAATACTGGTGCCCTTAGAGACAGCTTTCTTCTTACAGATATGATGCCACAAATTTTTATTTTATTTCCTGTCTTGATCTGTTGGTCAAGAACCAAATTATTTACTGGCTGGATTGGCCTACTCAGGTGAACAAGAAAGACTTACCAGCAGCACTTTCAAACTAACAAAAATATGCACTGTTCTCCATTTAAGTGGTTTCATTTTATCTGATGAACTAATAGTACGCCTAAATAGTTTATTTATACTTGTCATACTTATGTCAGGACAAAAAAAAAAGACATTATTTTGATTGCTTAAAAAGAATTTCCTTCAAGGAAAAAACATACATAAGCTAAGCAAAACACCAGTGCACCACATATTTAGCACTCCTAATACCTGAGGTTACACAGAGGACAAGAACTGAACAGTTGTTATGTTTCCGGAAAAAGAACTCAAATGATATGGCCAAAATAACTTACAATTAATAGCAATTCTACAATATTTCCAAAACTAAACACTTCCAAGTAGAAAAAGGAATCATTTTTTTTCAAAACTATTTTTACTTAGATCCAAACATTATCAGATTCATCCCATTCTTTGAGCTATTCTTGTCGCTGATAGTTTTACACACTTTTGCACCTTCAGTGCTTTCCGGTTTATGACTTTCTAAAGCAATATGAACATGCCAAAAAAAAAATCATTTTCCATTCAAAATATAGAAAACAGCTTTTCTTATTCCACCGAATGGAGGGGACTATGACTTCCATCTGTTGATGCACAAAGACATAAACTAACAGAACTTTTCCAGGAACAGAAAAAGTGAGAGCTGCTACTAGAAGAAAAACATTACATGTGTATTCTCTTAAAAGGAAGCTTCAAATGTACCTAAGAATTGACTTTCAGACACTGATCTAATATCACAATACTGGCATGGTACATGTTTAAATGGGTCCATACAAGCTAATACAGTTACACGGATTATCAATTGCTTGGTAGCACTGATGACCAGTGTTTTTTACTGCTACCTTGTTTTATTTAGGAATAAATGATTGTTCTCCACATTCCACTGTAATTTGGATAAACCAGTTAGAGTCATCAGTTTCAAGAAGTTACTTAATCTGCTTTTATATCCAAGGCACTGTCAAACATATCCAAGTCATCTACAATGGATACCTGTCTCAAGAGCTCCCATGACCTCCAAAACCTTTCCTCAAGCAGGGCAGCAAGAACCAGGCAGAGCACTTCAACTGCAGCTTTAACAATATCAAACAACAGAATTATCCCCCTATTTACATAACACCGTCCTAGGGATACACCCTAGAAGATGATTGGCACTAGATTGCTAACTGAAATTTATGGTATGTCACAAGCCTGATCCTCCTCTGTATTACTGTTGCCTAATCCTGGGACTATATTCTGATACTGGTCTTCTCCACTCCCTTTACGACACTGCAGTCAATGTCAATGCCATTGATTATCACATCCCTGATCTTGGTTTTGAGAAGCAGACCTAGGTTCCTAAACTTGTTTGAGGAAGACTGCATCCACTTCCTCTTCTCAGTGCAATGTCATCCTTTTGGGCCTCTTCTGATTCTGACCCACAAGCTCCTGACCATCCTGCCACCCATTCCATAAGAGCTGCTCCATCACAGCTGCTCCTCCCTCTCTTCTTCCTGCTTGTCCTTCCCAAAATCCTGTTCCTGTTCATGACAGCCAGCACACAAGCCATCCTGTCACTTCCTCATTTATTCTAATTACACATGCAGAGTGGATTTGCTATATACTGTCCTTGTGTGCATGTGTGGGTCCACTTTTGACCGTTTTTTTTTTCTTTCCTAAGGGCTCTATTCATCCCATTACTGCATCATATACATAGTGCTCTGGGCTCTGCATTTTTCTTGATTTATTCTACATGTCTCTTGGCAGTGTCACTGATCCCCTCACAAATCACAGAGTGATTGAGGCTGGAAGGGATCTTTGGAGATCATTCAGCCCAACCCTGCTGCACAAGCAGGGACACCTAGAGCACATGGCATACAATCGTGTCCAGGCAGGTTTTGAAGATCTCCAGAGGAGACTCCACAATCCCTCCAGGCGGCCTGTGCCAGGGCTTTGTCAGCACCACAGTCAAGAAGTTTTTCCTCAAATCCAGGCAGAACCTTTCTCTGTTTCAGCCTTTTGTCCTATCGGCTGCCACCCCTACAGGCAAGAGCAACAAATGGATAAGAGTCCAAGGGGCCAACTTTGAACGAATTTTTTAAAAATGGAAAGTAGCCTTTCTCACTTTACCATCTTTTAGAGTTTCAAAGTAGTTTTCAGCTTATATGAAGAATTATTTTTAAACATTTATTTTCTGGTTCCTTTATTTCAGCAGATGTTGTCAGTATGTTTGTACTAGGTAGTAACATTCATTTGCTGTTGTTCTTGTTCCTCAATCTACCCCTACTTTGACAGTAAAACAAAGTATTTCCCAGATTAAGAGTTAGGTTCTGGAGATCTCTTTAAAAAAGGCTATTTCTACTATTAGACAATTGAAAAAAATAAACTGGCAATACAGTATTTCTCATCAAATTCTTATTAGAATCTCCAGCCAAAAGAATACTTATTCTCTCCTCTAAAATAATGTCAAGTATTATCCATCACAACCATGTCAAAGTTTCAGAACTGAGCATGCTCAATTACACAATAATTAACAGCCAACTGTTGCCTGTTAACAGTTTTCTTCTTGGTCTGTTCAGTCCCCGTCTCCTGGGGCTACAGCCATGACTTGGGTCAACAATTTGAGCTCCTGCTCAAGGCCATACTGCCTAACTCCTTAGATCATGTAGAACTTAGTCTGAAGTGAGACAAGTGTCTCCTCACACATAAAAATAGATCTATTATTACAATGTCAACCATCATCGACACGTCATACAATGAAAATTCACATATATCCAATGTTATTAAAACTAATTATACGTTATAATAGCAACAAACCTGGTTGTTGAATGATTCTCAATCAGGTACCAGGCAGCAGAAAAGTTTTCACTAGTGAAATCAGCACTCATCCCAGGAAACAGTGCCTCTAAATCTTTCTGAGGAAATCTGCTTCTGAAAAACAAATATTCATTTCTTCAGTGGGGCATATGCAAACAGGTTACAACAGAAAGTTTCACATAGCACAACAGCTCATGTTCCAACAAAATGTATATATGAACTTATCGTGAAACTAAATCTGGTATTACAGACACACCTAGTACAACTGGAAAAGAAATCTAATATAAATAGAAATAATTTTATCATTTTAATTACACTAATTACATAATTAATTATTACACAGTGAAGTAATAAAATGATAAAACACGTTGGCACTAATTTTCAGTCAACCGTTCCACTATGAACGTTAACTTGTCTCTAAATAATTTTTACATAGTGTTTTAAATGTAAAACTTTAGCTTAATAATACTCCATCACAAAACATATACATATAAAAAACTAAGATACTTTAATTTTATTAGTGATTAATGAATTAATTGAATAATTAAGAGACAGGCTTGCAATAACACTCAATTTCTTATTTCTGTTCTCACAAGACATGAGTTGTAAAGTTCCTACAGCTGATCCCATACAAATGAGAGCAAAACTGCTCCTGCTTTAAGCCTTCACTGCTACATTCATCATTTAGCTTCATGCTGCTAGGCACTCTCACAGGGTCTGCTCCTGTTCACAGTGGTGACTAGGGAAATACTGTGCTATAGCTCTTCTGCATTATATGTACTTACACAGAGCTCAGGTGACTACAAGTACACGCTACATAAGCTACTTGTTGCTACAGTATTTCACATGCATAAAGGTAAAAAAAAAATGCACATCATTATTTTAAAACAGATATTCTAGCTTACTTCCCCAGCAGTACTGAAAATTCTTATTTAAAATTAAAATGTTAAGAACTGATCTTTATATCTTTACAAAGAGGAATTACCATGACTTCTCCTTTTAAGCCCAAATAGCCCTCAAAAACTTTTACGTTTGGAATTGACAAGAGGCTTAAGAGCTCTCTGTGCCTGTGACAGATCCCCAGTGCATCCTCAGTGCCATTTCAATTAAAGCACCTGTTCATTTCATGAGCACAGCAGATGTGTTTGAAATGCTCTATTCCAAAGAAGTAACATGGAAGACTAAAATTTTATATATATGGCCTTATGTTTCAAAGCTTTATTCAGGGAAAAATAGAAGTTAAAAAGGAAGTTTCTAATTATCTGACACTATAAAAAGTCTAGATGATTTGGTTTGATACTTCTTTGCTTGATGGCCCTTGATTATTTGGGACCTGTTCTGCTGTCTTCTAAAAATGGGACTAAGCAAAATCATTACAATAACACTTATATTCAAAATTCAGGGCCACTAACATTGAATATACTCAGTCATCATTACCCTTTAAAAAGGAAATTAGTACATCAAGCCAAGTAAGTGAGAATGCCCTCTTAATTCTTGATTCAGCATCAGTCCAACTTTAAGAACACAGGACATCATGAGGGTAACAGATTTTAGGTGACCTCATTCCACTGGCACCTTATTGCTTCACCTGCAGCAGAAGCCCTGTGGGCAGATGCAGGAGGATACGCAGAGCACACTTCCATTATGCACAAGCACAGAGAGAAATCCCAAGTTAAAAAACATTTTCCTGCAAAACAGAATACACTGACCTGTCTGCCCACAGTGAAACTCAAGGGAAAAGTGGGTATATCCCAAGTGAGAACCAGCAGGCTCTGCTTCTTTTTATGCAGTCTTTCACTGCATAAAGATAGTATGTGAGTGAATTGCTTTGGCAAGCAGATTCAACGTAATAGCATTTTTAAAATTAAAAAGTATTTCTAAAATCCCCATACAAAGAATGTATTCCATTTATCTTACAGTTATTTTACAGTATTTTACAGTTACAGTTATTAAAATTCCATTTATTCAATACAGTTATTAAAATTCCATTTATATCCAACTATTTAATAATTCCATTTATTAAAAACAGTTAAATCCACTTTTTAAAGGACATATGACAATATTCTTCCCTCAGTACAGACAAGCACTTCACATTTGGCCATATTCATTCTGCCACCTTCCCCCATGCAAAATAAGCCACACTTACTTGGGCCAAGTCCTTCTTGCACCATCCCCTACTTAGGTCAACATAACCTAGTGCTCAATAACTCTAACTTAACATTAGAGCATATATCAATGATTACAAATTCAACTATTAGAACTTGTGCATACACAGAGTATTTACATCTGCCAGAGGTCTAAAAATAGCCTATGATCTCCATGATTAAAAAAAAAAAAAATCTAGAGTAAAAGAATAGAGTGGATTCTCCTGAACAGAGCTTGGCTATGAAAGCAACTCAGAATTATTCTGTAAAGATTATTTTTCCCCTTAAACTTCAGAATCCCAGAGTATGATTTTCAGCATATGTGACAGTATTTACAGATTAAAGTCAGGTCTCAAAACTGGATACAGCTACCAAAAGGTAACTTGAACCTCAAGTCCATAGGAGTTTACAGGTCAAAAGGAGCAACTTTAAATAAACACGGATTCTGACTGGCAAGCAGCATAAACAAGTGAGAGCTGGAGCTGCTGCATACTTTGCCTCTGTCTGGTACCAGTCGGACTCAGAAGCAGCCTTTGTACCAGCTGTACTTTGTTAATCGGGCGTGCAAGAAGTCCAGCAGAAAGGACACTGGGGTAGACTAAACAAGGCAACCAGAAGGTGTTAACACAGCTCTGTGCAACAGCAGCAACAAGGATGCATGCTGGAAAATAGCACTTGGTGAATAAGGCATATGTCAGTAAAATGATTAACCATCATTGATAAATGGGAAAACGTGATAGGAGAAATGAAAGTAGAAACAGAAATAGAGGTTGCAGTGAGGCAGGGGTTCATCTCTTCTTCAGAAGAACCACAGATAGGACAAGAGGAAAGGGCCTCAAGTTGCACCGGGGAGGTTCAGGTTAGGCATTAGGAAGAATTTCTACATGGAAGGGGTAGTCAAGCATTGGAACAGGCTGCCCAGGGAAGCGGTGGAGTCACTGTCCCTGGTAGCATTCAAGAAACATGCAGATGAGGCACTTAGGACATGGCTTAGCAGGCAGGGTGTTGAGGGGCTTATGGTTGGACTTGATGATCTTGAAGGTCTTTTCCAATCATTATGAGGCTAAGCAGGCAGTTGAACTGATGCGTCAGTCTTATAAGCAGTGAGTGCCGGTATGTTTTTAACCAGAAGCAGTAGCATATTTTAATCTAATACTGGGCCACAGACACTGGATCTCTCTGTTGCAGGCTTCACTATTTTTCCTCTGGTGTCCCTATGATACAAGGCCACGCAAGCCCTACCTCAGGGCAGCAATTGCCAGACACCGTTAGGTGGCAGTGCAAGACCAGCGTGGGGAGCTGTCCGGGCGCTAGCGTGGGAAGAGAGTAGCATCTGTGCCGAGTGGGTGGATGTGGCAGCGCGCGGAATGTGCCTTGCATGGTAGCAGCATGCGCCAGGCCGGCCCGCCACAGTGCCCGGTCCTACATGCAAAGCAGCAAGGAGCAGCCGCAGCCTTCCAGCCACCAGTGGGTTGGCCTCCAGTCACTGCTCTGCAGAGAACAGATTTTCCACATGGGACACAGGACATAGGGGAGGCAGTGCAAACCCAATGTAAACACTGACTTGCGTGAGAGGCAGAAAGTATATGTGGAACATCTGATCAAGCAATTGATTCACAAGTTTTATGAGGATTTAAATTTTCAGGAATAGATTTTGGCTGGTGCTCTCACGAACAACATTTTTCTCTCCCGGACTGTTCAAAATTCCAGTCACTGCATCACCCACCAACCTGTTCCTGTAGCAATTCTAGAAAATGTCAAAATAAACACGAGTTCTGCAACATTACTGTTACTGCTAGTATTTTCCTATCAACTTTTCACACTCCTATTTGGTGTCCATTTGGAAATGCTTTTCCTCCTGCAAGCTATATAAGCCTCCTGCAGTGGTTTCTGACAATATCTCTATAATACCCCAGTCAGGAATATTGCCTTTTTTTCCCCCGCCTCATCCTAGTTGAAGGGGGCATGACCCCAGACACTGGACATTGCTTTGCACTTAAGGTCATTATAAAGATGAAACAGGAAGTCTCTATTATATCCTGAAAATAAACTACAACTCATAAAGACCACATAATTTCTTATCTGTTTTTCTTGTTTAAAGGAAACATTTCATAGCACATAGACAACATGCACTAAGATTTAACAGTGTAAAATTTTGATCTAATTGAAAGCAGTTCTGTTTTTAACTATGAACACAACTACAAGCAAAACAGAAAACCAACATTTTTAAACATTCTTTTATGAACATATGTGACCTTATCATGCTTTGAGAGTGATTCTTAGCTAAAATGTTTTACGATTATTACAGAATGATCAATTCTTTTCTTTTTTTTCAATTGGGATATTCAAAACAAAAGTTGGGCAAAACAAAATACAAAAATAGTAATTAAGCCCTGAAAATTATGAAGGACTTAAATCAGGCAGCAGTTACAAATAGATATTACTTGTTAAACAACCAGGTTGAAAGATGATGGCTTGCATGCTAGGTACATCTGTGACACTTAACTAGTCTTGACTAGAGAAAATCAGGAGGAGCAGTGGGTATCTACAGTCCATATTTCTACATCCTTGCAACATCTGAATACAAAAATAAAATTCTATATGCACATTTTGAGTATATATACACTACTATAATACTATTATTATTACTACACTAAGCCAAAACTACATGTGGTATTCAATCATTAAAATGCATCACAAAGGAGAGGTGAACCTAACCCTCTCCCATGCTCCAGACTGTATTTTTGCACATTCACTGATTTCCAACAATCTCTTTCTAGAAGGATGACTTTTTCCTCTCCTTTACCCATTTCCTGTTTTCTCCACAGTGTGCTCCCCTCTAGCTTTTCCTTATCCTGACTCCTATTTTCCGAAATCTATATTTCTCTCTGATTTTAATCCCAGGCCTTTCTACACTATCCCTCTTTAGTGTCCCGCTGTTAGCCCATGCTCCAGGGAAAGTTGTTCCTTCCCCAGAGGCCGCGAGGCTGCTACAAGGCAGATTGCAGACGTTGGAAAACCCACCAGGGCAGATTGGTGCCACAGATTGATACTCATTTCTATAGCTTCAGAACTAAAATATGTCCCAACCGGTAAACATTTAACAACTGTTTAAACAAGACAAATGTGTTAACAAAGGAACAAGCCGTTACGCTGCAGAGTTCATCCTCCTCACAACACACAACTACTCTTCATTGCATGATGTTTTCTATTAGTTTAAAAGATTCCTGAATTTCAGCAATTTTTATCACTTTGACTGAGAAGTTATTACAGGACTTAGTAATGGTTAATGCTTGCTTGTAAGATCACGTTTTAATTTATAAATGACATTTTTCTTCATTAAAGAGTTCTAAATGTTTCTGACTTCCTTTGTATGTCTTTTGCACACAAAGATTGAATTCATTAACAGGCTACTTGCTCACTTAAAGGTAAAGCTTGTAAAAGATAACTTTGCTGGTTTCCTATGCCATCAGATTAAAATAATCCTACTATTTAGGCTTCGAAATGGTAATTATTAATCTATTAAATGCAAACTGTCTTTACTGTAAGAACTATTAGTTTTGACACTGAGATCTTACATTAAAAGTTCTGTTAAAATAAGACCAATTTAAAAGTAACTGTTATAGTCAACATATTTACTGAATAAAAGTCTTGTGAGAAACACAGATGTCTGATGCAATTGAAGTGGTTATTCTGACTTAAATTCTGGAGAAAATGATGGAAAAGCTTTTTCAGTTTAATTAAAGTAGAATTCAGTTCAATTAAAAGAGAAAAAAAACAATATTAATGTCATTCTTAACAGTTTCTTAAAATGTTTGCAAACATACTATACTGGCTTTGAGATTAAGTGCTTGACTGAAAAAAGTAATCTAACAAGTTTAATATATTGTCATTTTAGTGGAAACTTAGTAAACAAGACCAATTAAAAACTTGGTGCTATGCAGTTCCAACAGTATAAATCACACATCTGACTAACTGCAAAAAAAAAGAAAAATAGAAAACAATCAGTAGGAAACCAAATCTGAGATTATCTTAGGTAAGGTTTTACTAAAGACCACAATGCTACTTCATCAGTAATTAAATCATCTAGTTTTATCACCAGCAAGTTTTATAATTAGTTGAAGAAAATTTGAAGTAAATAAAACAGAGTCTGCAATCCAGACTGAGAAGACCAGCTTGTCAAGCAAACAATATACAGCTGAACAGTGTCAAATGCAAAATGACACAAAATGATAAAGGAATCCAGGTCATTCCTGCAGAGTGATAGTGACCACATCAGAAGCAGAAGTAGCAACTGATGAGAAACAGCTAACAAGTGACTCAGTGCTTGCTCCCAATACAATGTTGGCAGAGGAAGGATTATCACCTTTTTTTTTTTTAAATGTGCAAACAGGGAAGGGAGTCTGGTCTGACTTTGGGATACTGTCCATAGATCTAGAGAGTCCACATTTTAACAGGGTTGGAAAATTGGAGATGATGAAAGAATATCAGAAGTTATTTCATGGGCTGGAAAAGAATACTTAGAAGAAGAGATACAGATCAGTGAAAAATCTCATGTTATTACAAAAAAAAAAAAAAAAAGGCAATTACTTTTGAAAGACAGACATACATACTCAAACGAGGAAAGAAATGCATAACCACAGGCTGGAAACAGATGACAAATCTATTGGAAACCACACAGATTTTGGGAAATGTGTATTTACCCATTAGAAAAAACTAACAATGGACATTGGATTTTCTACAGTGTAATTCCCTCAAATCAAGACTGGATATCTTCTGGGAAAACACATAGTAAGGATACTCATAAATCACTACATTAAATGCAGAAATAACTATTTTTCTAAAAATAATAATTAACAGCCTGAGCTGACAAGACTTTAGACCAAATATTCTAACGACTCCTTCTGGTTCAACAATCCTTTCACATGACTTCTGCCACTAAGTATGAATGAAGAGATGAATGAAAAGCAAGAACTTCACGTTTTTAAGAACTTCTTGGAGTCTATCATGTTTTGTCAGAAGGACTCAAACTCCAAGCAGCTAGTTGTCAGGGTTTCAAAAAGGATGATAATTCAGGAAATACAGGAAACTGGAGCTAATTAAGACCAAATTAAAAAAAAAAAAAAATAGATTTAATAGAAGATGTAGTCTATTGTGTTAAGTAATAAGAGACAATGATTAAATTAACTCCCAAACAACAATTAGAGCCACTGGCAAATTTCAGACACCAAAAATTAAACCGAAAAGTTTCTTATTGCAGAAATGCACAATCACATTATCCCACTGTTGTGAAAAAGGAATAATAGTGAAATCATTCACAGCCTCCTTTTTAAGAAAAAAACAACAAACAAAAAACACAGATGAAACTGCGTATGTACTTTTGCCCACAAATAAACCAAGTACTCAGAGACCACTAGTGAAACTGGCTAATTTTAAACAGAGCTAATATCTTGATCAAGAGAAATACTGTTTCTGACACTATTTCTATGAGTTGGTCAGGTTTGGAGCCCTAACACTATCTCTTCTAAAGTTCTCTAATTCTGTTTATTGCCTACCTATTATTGAGTTCCTATTTCAGAAACTATCTTACAAAAAGTCTACCTATTTATGAACAAAAGGCACATAGTGGATTGGAAAAGAGTATTTACGTTTCAATAAAATAAACTAGATGCTGTGGTATAATAAATCATTCTTTACAGTGCAATTTCAGCAACTGATAGCTATCTAAACAACCTTAAAAGCCCCATGAAACTCAAATGCAACATTAAGTATTCCATAGCTACAAAGTATAAATCCAAAGTCTTCCTCTAAATCTAAACATCACAGCGGTTCAGTATATCAAGCTTTTAAATTATCTACAGTCCTAATTGATGCTTCAAAAATAAGGATTACGAAGCAGGACAGAGCATGTACTAACATGCTCTTCTAAGCCTCAAATTTTATACTATCAGCTTAATATATGTGTGTATTTTCAAATCCTTTCCCGTCCTATAAACTGTTAAACTTTTCTGGAATTCACAGAGGCATATATAGAGAAAACCACTAAAAAAGTGGATTAGAGGCATTTGGTACTCACTTGTCTATCTCAATACCAAGTGGATTAGCTGGACGTAGGGACAAGGGGGGAATCCCTTTGTTCCTATCAGTGCGCATGTCGTAATAGTTCATTTCATCCACCCAGACAGCAGACTGATCCAAGATACCTAGAGAAAACATAGGATATATCCTTAAAACAACAAGGGTTGGCCAGCACTATCAGCTCCTAACATGCCGAATTAATTTGAAAAATCCAATAAATATGAAATGCATGCCTAGGTAATATTTTGGAAGATACATGGCAAAACGACCTGGATACAATTATGCTAAATTATTTGATTATAGCTGCTGAAAAGGTATTAATGCCTAGGCAACACACACTGCCTCTTAAACAGTACACCATTCCATGAAAATTAAGAGCACTGTCCTCTTGCTTTTAATCATAACATAACAATATTTTTCATTCCCTCAGTATTTTGGTATCTGTTCACCACCTTGTCATCCGTTACTTCTGAAATCATCAGTTAGTTGGAAGTCCCCCTATAGGCATATTTTAAGAAAGATCCTTTTCTCTATGTGCTTCTTGTCAGTCAACTTTGGCCATGTGCCAAATGGATGATGCCTTCAAGATCTTGGAGAACACAGGACTGGCTTCGTCTCCAAAGCCTTAGCACAAAAAACATGCAAAGGTGAAGAATAGTCATTCTGGAGCCTCAAGAGAGAATCACAGCCAGATACTTGAACATCTCCAGTTTGATACCTTTGGAGAAATTAGACAGAAGCTCTTAATACAGCTTGGAAAAAAATGTGTTATTTAACTGACACTGAACAAGGGAGAAAAAAAGCCTAAAATATTTCTTTCTGTGAGAGCCCTCATGTTGAAGAAAGCTTCCTGTTCAATTGTATCAATGAGTTATTCTGAGAGAGGCATTTTAAATCCAGAGGGTATTTAGATTAGATTCTAGATTAAGCAGAGGTCCTAGACTGCTTGGCAACATCACTTTAATGATTAGGCATCACATGAAAAATACTTCAGACTTTAGGTCTGACAGGACAGTTTGAATTATAAATAAGAAATGGCACTCAGGACCCAACATTTTAAAATATATCAACTGTCAGCTCCAGATTTAGGTATAAAGCTCATAAGTTTTCTTATATTTTGTATATATCTAGTACACTTAAAAGAAAGATGAACCATTATTGGATCTGTCATTGATTTTTTGAGAATTTTAATACTTCTGCCTAACAATAAAAGGGGCCACTTTTCATTACTCATTGAGGGTTTATCAGAATATTGAGAAAGAAGAATTTAATTCAAAAGTAGTATGAATTTATATGCATTTTATTGACATATTCTACTTTTTTAGGCAACTAAAGATTGTCTCCAGATAGACTCCTTTTAAATATACTCTTTATTTAAAGAGATACTCAGTCATATACTTGCTTAACAAAAAGAAAGAACAGATATGAGTTTGAACAAAATACCTATTTTTTCAGGCTTCAGCAGTTTGAAGGAAACAGTTGAAGTTCCTTTGCCACCAGACTTTGTAGTCACAATTATGTCTCCTTTATCATTTTTAGCTTGTCCCACTCGACATACAATTTTGCTTGCAGACATCCATTCAGCAGTTAGCAGACAGTTATGCCCACAAATTGTTAAACCTGAAAGAAAGAATGACCATGAATGACTGAATATTTTTGAAGTGATGTAAGGCAAGTAACGCTTATGTTGTTTCACACACTTCACACGCATATATGACTTCTCCAGTCCTTAACAGCCAAGATGGAGTGAAAGTGTCACAGACAGGGTTCTTCAGATAATCTTTAGTTGACTTCAGGTCTAATGTCCTATTGCCATTTCATGAGATAAGTTTGAAGCAACACTGCATGTATTTCAATCTATGCTATCATTTATGCAGTTACTTTAACTTTTCACAAAACCACCGAATGGTTGACAAGGTTAGAAGGGACCTCTGGAGTTCACCCAACCCCTGCACAAGCAGAGTCACCTTGAGCACATTGCACAAGATGATGTCCCAGCAGGTTTTGAATATCTCCA
This sequence comes from Crypturellus tataupa, assembly GCA_034781795.1. NCBI lineage: Eukaryota > Metazoa > Chordata > Aves > Tinamiformes > Tinamidae > Crypturellus > Crypturellus tataupa. The sequence goes on from JAWLRI010000153.1 coordinate 198,091, forward strand.
GAGAAGGGGATATTCCCCACCACTCCTCTGGACAAAATGAACTAGTGCTCTATTACCCTCCCAGTCAATAAGTTTCTCCTCATATTTTCTCCCTTGTAGTTCCATATCCCTCTTGTATTTGGAAGCCCAGACCTGCACACAGTTCTCCAGATGCAGCCTCACCAGGGCTGAGTAGAGGGGACAGGCTCACCTCCTTCGACCTGCTGGCAACACTCTTACTAATGCACCCCAGGAAACCACTAACTTTCTTGGCCTATTTTAATTCACATTATACAAAATATCCTCCATAAGAAGGATATTTTGATAGAATCATAGAATGCCTAAGGTTGGAAGGGACCTCTAGAGGTCATCTAGTCCAACCCCCCTGCACATGCAGGGCCACCTAGAGCACGTGGCACAGGACCGCATCCAAGCGGGTCTTGAAGATCTCCAGAGAAGGAGACTCCACAACCTCTCTGGGCAGCCTGTTCCCAGAGAGGGAACAACGTTACATAAAACTTCCACCAAAACCGCAAGCAAAATCTTTGGTAAGTATCACGCGTGATTTTACATAGCAAAAACTAGGAAAACCTGCAAAACTTTCAAAAGAAACTATGTTTTCTCAAGCTTAATTGTTTAATGACACTTTTCCTTCAACAAAGAACAGCAATGTAATGTTTACCTGTGTCTTCCACTAAACTTTCACACAGCAGAAGAACAAATAACATCGTATGAAATAAAACATACATTTCAGCCATGAAGCGCTCTCACAGAATAAGACTATGGCATATTAAACTATGTCAAGCTTAAGAACACCTATTCACATTTAGAGTCAAGCTACACTAACAAGGCCTGAGGCTTTTGGGTCTCTACTCATCATCTCATCTTTACTCATCCAGCTGTGGTTAGATTAGGACTCTGGATGCCAGAACAGATGGGCAGATCTAAAGGGGCAATTCTCACATTTCTAATTTGAATTCTGTTGTCTCAAAGAATTAGCAACATTCTAATTTCTATACTACTAATAGAGAATGATCAGTCCCAGACAATATTTGTAGAACTTCCTTAGGTTGCTCATTTACTTTAAATTAGGTGTTCTTACCCTTACCTAGAAATATAAGGCACACTATCCAAAATGGCAAGGCCATACTAACATGTTAGCTGTGCTAGAATTTAAATTAAGCAGGTTTCTTTATTGGTTTGGCTTTTGTTTTCAATTTCTAGAAAGCTCTGACCAATTTAAAAATACTTTGAGACCGAAAAGGGTCAGCATATACGGCGGAGTACCACATCACAATGCCTCATTCCCTGCCAAAACCTATTTTGAAAATGAAAATAACAATAAAAAAGAACACCCATGAATCTTATTACAATTGAAAGAGATTTTATGTGAGCAAGGACATACATAGGTTTCTTAAGAGACACACGAAAAAAAAAAGGCACAAGAAAAAAAATGTAATATAATCAAGAATATCGTGGTTGCCATTTTAGCTGTTGCTGTTGTTTCTTTGCAACACTTTAACCAGAGCAAGAGTTGTTATTTAGTTTATTTATCAGGGTGTGGGAGAAGAACATTTATGATGCATAGGTTTTAACCTTACACTTCAGTATCAAGTCACTTTTGGTTTTCTGCTACCAAGTTCCCTGAAGCAAAACTGCAAGAGATTGTCTGAAACACTTATAGCAACTCCAGAATTAGAGAAGTCTGAATTCATGCTTAAATCAAGATTTGAACTTGGTAGGTAAGAAGTTTCTGAACAACCATTTTAAAGAACCTTGTATCAGTCATTTGCTATTTATTAGAAGGTTCCTGAAGCTCTCAAGGGAACAAGTTCATAAGATTCGATACTTCTAAAGCGAAGCTGCCTTCCTCTATCTTAAAAATGCCAGAGAAACAAAGTCTCTATGAATACAAATCTCACTACCTATGTTAATGGCACAGGCAATTTCTGAAACAAATAATGGTATGTTGGAAACGATACTCTGGCACTACCATATTTTTTTTCGGCACAAAATGAAAAAAAATCCTTTAAATAAAAATTTACTTTAACCTGTACTGTATAAGGATCTTTGAAAATTCCATACTGTAGGTCTACTTTTTAAAGGGTATTTTGGAGGGTTTAGGCCCCTGACTATTACAATGAATAGGCACAACACATTTTCATGAAGTTTCATAATTTTTGTAAACCTTATATATTGACAATTTTACCACATCTAAAAAAGATGTGATATCTTAAAAGACAAAGCAAAGCTTGACAGCATAGATTTGCATGTATATCCTGGATTTGACTTTTTGCACAAGTTGTGAGTAAAAGTAACTTATTTAGTTTCAAAGGCACATATAGACTACAAGACTCTCTCAACAAGATGAAATGAAGAGTATGTTATATGAAATTCTGTTTACACAAAAAAAAATGATTTTTGCATTCCATTTTACTCATAGCTCTCAACAACAGATTATAAACTCTACGGAATCCTTACTACAATTCACTCATGTCTCATGCCTTCAAAGAATTACACTTGCAATTATTTCCATTCAAGGTACAGGGACTATTTACATGACTAATTTAACCACAAAAAGAAATCTTTACTTGTCTGAGGTCTTCTTTACTTTGTAGAAAAAGCCAAGAACTTAGCAAGAACAAGAAAAAAGACTACTATACATTTGCATTTGTATTTATTTATGTTTACCTCAAAATAGTAGATTATTAGCAGTCGAGTGTAAGAGTATAAGATTTACTCTAAAAAAAATAATAAAAAATATTAGTAGCCAACCAGTTGCAGTATCAGGACATAGTTCTGAGATTTCTTCATACTCAGAACCTACCAGATTGTTTCTAGGCACAACAAACATTAAGATACTTAGAAATATACCTACCTGTAACATAATCAGATTTTCATATATTTCTAAATAAAGATTAATTAGTCTACAGCAGTCTTGTCTGGCAAAAGAGGAATATATTATTTCCTCTTTTTACATGCAGTAAACTGAAACGAAGGGAAAAATTACACTGGCTTGTCCTCAGCCACAAAGTTCACTGTGGTGGCTAAGAATGGAATTCGGGAATCCTCATTTACAGTCATGAGGTGAAATGTTGCTTCTAGCAAAGCCAAACAGAATTCCAGTAGACTCTCCAGAGGAGTCATGACTCCACAAGAGACCAGACAAATTGTCGCTAACATGAATACACATAGGCTTAACTTAAAAAACGAATATGGAAAACTGCAGTTCTTATAGTTAACTTGGATTTTAAAAGTTTTTACAAAGTCTTTCTTGAACGGTTTAAGAAAGTTAAGCAACTAGTGGATATGATCCTTAAATAGACAAATAACTGTTTAAAAAATAGGAAACAGAGGTAGAGTAAATGTTTTCTCCCTTCTTTCTCCCTGTTTTTCCTCAGGGGAGTTCTGAAATTCAAAATATTCATAAGTAATTAGAAATTAAGGTGAATAAAGAGAAAAAAAAAAGGGAAACAGATTCTTCAGCTTGAAAAATAGGTTACTGGAGAAGTGATGATCTATAAAGTCATGAGAATCATTGAGATAATGACCTAGGGGAGACCTGCTTGCTCCCTCTTCAAATGCAAGAAGTATGATGATTCAAATTAAGCTACCCAGTTAAAAATTACACAAGAGACCATTTGTCACACAAAATGTAGCTAAATTTTGTTCTTCTTCTTTTCCTAGACTGCTGAAGATACACTAATTGAATTTTACACTAATACAAGTAATAGCAATGCTCAGAGACTCTCTCAACGTAGTGAGACTTTGACTGGGAAGTTTTCAAGCTGAAAATTCTCCACGCGTATTGTAAAGGAGGAGCGAATCACCAAGCCAAGCCTTCCTTGGATGCTCACACAGGCATTTGTTCTTACCTGCTGTTCAGGAGACAGTGTTGAGTCAGACAAGCCCATTTAACAAAGAATGGCCATTCTAATTTGCTACACTTTGGAGATCATTTTCAATTATGGACACAAGGGTGTGTTTGTGAAAAATGGTATTTCTCAAACCATACAAAAGATTTTACAATGTTAATTGCAAAGAATACAAGTGTTACCACATCGAAAGGATGCATTCTACAATCTCAAAAGAAGCTTTTCTTTCCCTCTCTCTCCAACTTACCTATGAGGTCTGCAGGCCCAGTTCCCAAGTTTTCTCCTCTAATTGTCACTTTTGTCCATGAGATGCCCTCATTGGGAGAGATGCCAGTAACAAGAGGAGGCTGCCGTGCTCGAGACATGATGTCAGTCTTCAGTTGTTAGTTCACCTGTTCAGCAAGAAACAATAATTTAAAACCAATAATTACATCGTGTAAAGATTATTTTTAAAAAGTCAAGTTGTTTTTATAAAATGATAAAGCAAAAATATGAATGTGGATAGGAAACAGTACTCTCAAAGCTTTATCCCCACATATTAAGCAAACAATGTAATACCTACATCTTCCCTTAAAAGGAAAAAATGTCCTGTAAAATTTCTTTCACAACGCATAATGAAACAATATACATATTCCAAATCACCGCTATCAGAACTCAAATGGGTCTGTGGCTCATTTCTCTATTAGAAATTTACTATGGCACTGTTTAGAAAAGTTAGAACTGCTAATCTAGGTAAGGGACTGTGATTACACATCTGGACTAATTCCACATCAAAAGGGGACTGACTGGCATACACATTCCCAATGGTGGGAATCCCTGTATAGCTTGTATAAAGCATCAGTGTTTACTAAAGCTGAAAAAGCAAAACAAGAGACACTACACTAACAAAGTATATTAATAAAACAAATAATATCCCAACAAATCAACATAAACGTAAACAAAAATATTGAAGAATTAATTCTGTTGAGCTTCATTTTGCGTATGAAGCTAGAAGACAATTCAAACCTGTTTATCTCTACAAAAGAAACACCCATCTGGTACCCGTGCCCATGGCCTCACATTCAGGTCTCTGTGCAATAGGTGACAGATTCCTGCTGACCTAAGCATCCTCCTCCATGCAGCTCTGCAAGCAAACGAAGAAGGTAGGCACAGCCCAAAGCATATTAGCTCCCACCAGCTTCTCCACATTCATAAACCTTCTGGCACTTACAGCCTGCCCCTAGAGAAATAGATACTACAAAAATGATAAGACAGGCACAAAATAACATTTCTTTCAAGGACTTCCACAGTAATTCTGTTCCATTACATTCCAATGGCAGCTGAACTCTTCTTTTGAGACAAGACAGCATCTTTGATGCTTTTAAGCAAAAATCTCATTCAGAAACATGCAAAGTGACCTACAAACAGTGTCTGATAGAAATTTACCTGCCACGGAAAGGTAATAATCAAATCTATGGGGAAGAAAAGGTTTCTTAACCCTGAAAAAAGTATGATGAAAGAATTCTGTACTCAAAAAACAAAGATGCATAAACACAATTTAGTGTATATGATTTTAAAAGTTGGTCTAAAACATGGAATATATGCCAAGCACCACAGGTATCCGTAAGATTTTCATCTTTACTTGTGGATCAAGGTTACTTTTTATTTCTGCTTTGAAATAAACAAGTTCATGAAACTTAAGTTATCCTTGTCTCAGCCTCCTCAGCATATCTTGAGCCCAGCAGCTACAGAATCAAACACTGCTTGTAGAGAACCTCTTCACCTTCGCTGGTGTACATAGACCTGGATGAGGATGAAAGAGGCCCTTACCAACAGGATTCTTGATTCATTCTCAAAAGGTAAACTGAAAATGAAGATGGAAATGGGAAAGGCAGGAATAAGAAGGAAGATCCCTGCTCCCAGAACACGACTGTTCCCAAACAAGACTGCATCTCTCTCTGTTTATATAGTAGGTCACTTCGGACAAATCTCTCCAGTACTTTTTTTTTCTTGACAGCTTCTGAGTGTCCAACCTCAAATTACAGGAGCTGAGACATCCACAGTCACAGGTCAAGCCAATGGGAAACGCACTCTGAACACGGGAAGTGCTATACAATGCTCTAAAACACTCTGGTCCTAAATTATGATCTCTAATTTCTAAATGTGGTCAGTCCTAACAGCCTGATTTTCAGTTTCCCGTGTCTAAAATAGGAATGCTACTATACCACCTCAAAAGATACAAATGCAGAGTATTAATACACTTTCCATCATTATAAGGAACATCATGTTTTTGTAGAATATTAATTTCCTAGGTTTTCACAAACAACAAATTGCTAAAAAAACTGCATATTGCATATTCTGCAATATATCATACACCTTTTAAGTCAGTATGTAAAATGTTGGACCTTTTCACATCTAACACAGGGCTGGAGGAGCAATCGACAGATGCAATAACAATAATCTGGCAGAATAGCACTTAAGGAGAGGGGGACAAACCAGTAGACACGAGCAATCGAAACACAGGAAAGAAGGTTGTGCTCTGGAGGCAGAGTGCCCTAGTCCCTGCTTCCTTATCCCTACTCCAGCATTGTTTTTCTCGTCGCACAGAGACAGCCCTTCCCTGACTCATTTCAAATTTGAGACCAAGTCCTAGTTTTGCAGCTGAACGATATCCTGCCCCTGCGCTGCTGACTTCTGGTTTCTTGTTCACAACGTCAACAGGGCTTGTCTTGTTCCCTAATATGTTCCAATTATCCCTTCTACTCCTGGCAGCTTGATAATTCCTTTTATTTATCTCCTGTTTCTTATCTCCGGTCTTCTTGTTCAGACAGACAACCTGAACTCCTGTTGCTCCACTTGCTCTGTAGAGGAAGAGACAGGTCCTAAAGAATGGGGACTGGAAGGAAAGGAAGGGAAAGTCTTTCCCAGGCCCAGAACCACAAGGCTCCTTTGCCATGTACTGGATTTACACGGCTTCCTTCTCTGTGTTATCCCACCTGACAAAAACAAGGGCAGCTCCATACAAATAAACTTCTCAACTATTTTTCTAAATGTAATGCTGCCTGGAACAAACAGAAACTTGGAGAAGGTCTTCTTACTCTTTTACAGTTACTAGATGTATGCACACACAAGTTCAAACTTTCCAGAATTTCCATGGAGGTTTCCTCCATGGCCATGTGCAAAACTGATCACTAGAACAGAACCATCAGTTGCATAATTTGCCTAGGAGAAGACAGATAAGGTACATGTATAGCTCACAGGCTTAACTGTGTAGCCTTTGCAGCTTCCCTCACATACGCGCACACTCTGCCCCTTGGCAGAGCTTGAAGATGTGCAACAGCCAGAGAGAGCTGTAAGACGGGGTTATGTCCCTGTGCCATACACAGCCACCCTCTGCAGGATGGAGCTAATGTTCCATTAGGAAGTTAAGAGTGGACAACACTTAAACTTTTGAGTACTACTTGAACAGACATTTGTAACACCAAAAAATATTAATCTGTAACACCAAAAAAAAAAATCAGCAAATTTCAGGAACTCAGTAATATGGAGGGAAGAAACCTTGAGGAAAGATAGTAAAATAGAAACTATTTTGGTGTTATTCGGTTGTCTCCCTCTCCATCGCTTTAGCTCCCCCAAAGATATGATTCACTTGCATTGCAACTATTTTTCTTTTGAAAAACCTAAGCACACAGGTAAGTGGGTTGAATTAATAGCAAAACTCAGAAGTAATAATACAACATATTTTTCTGGATTTGAGAAATGGGCACTGGATTGCTCTTCATGATGAGCTGAATAAACTCAATAAAAATGTTGAGCCTCAAGTCTACTATTTCTTCTGAAATATTCCCATACTTATTGTAGAATTGCTTTAAAATACCTCACTGAGATGAGGAGACCACAGTAAATCTCAGTACATTACAAAAGTATTAGGGCACTGAGACGCTTTGCTACCTTTTTTATTTTTTTTTAATAGCAATCAGTTTCTTTCAGTCATCTACAGTATTTCAGGTCCTTCTCTTTGACATACATGTCAATAGTCATAATGACTGAAATGCCTATTTGGAAGCAGATCTATACGTGAAGATTTCTGAGCACAGTTTGAATATCTTATGTGGAAAATACATCCACAGCAAGTTACACTGAGACTATCCACAATGGTCCACAATTAACAAATACATAAGTATTTGTTAACCAATTTTATTTTGCTGATAACTTTAAGTATTGCAAAGTAGCACAGTACTAGGATCCAAAATCAAGTTTATAACAAAAAAAAAATTAATTAAAAAAAAATAATTTGGATGAAGAAAAACATACCAACTAGTCCAATTACGATCTCCATTTGCAATTCTATAATTTTACACGCTGCCCTAAACTTAAAACCTATTATACATAGTTCATTATTCATCAGCTTTATAAATGCAAATTGAAAGAAGAAAAACACAGTCTTGTCAGTAAATATTCCCAAAACTATACAGTGAAAAATGTCTTCTGCCTATGTTGTCTTCAGAACTTCAATTTTTATCTCTCTATCTGCAAGTACCCCAAATTCTAAAATGCTGAAAATAGAACATCCTGGAGAATATGAATGGGTTCATATTCTGGAGAACATGTAAGTGTTCAGGGAGGTTTCCTCCTAGTATCAGTTACTATACACATATATTGCTTTTTTCTTAAATACTTCTTACAGAAGACTACTTTTTATACTGTGTAGGGAAAGTCTCATAAAGACAGTCTTTTCCTCACAAGACATCTTTTCTGAGGAGCCAGGCTTATGAGGAGGTGCTCTGAAGTCCACTCGGTCACAATAGACAACCTTCCTTTACACTAACAGAGGCCTCTTTCTTTACTCTCCCCTCTACTTTTTTTTTCTTTTTTTTTTTAATAAATTTCATTTCCTCACAGTGTCTCTGCAATAGTTTAACACAGATGACATCTGTTTGACTGCTCCCATGATCTTGCCCATATTATTCTATTACTCTGTCACACTTCTTGTTATGAAGTGCAAGGAGTTAGAAAACCTCTGTGAAGACCACCTACAACAAAGGCATCTTGAAAAATGTCTTTAATAAACATAATCCTTGCCTTTACATGAGCCTCTCAAATAAACTGTCCTATCACAAAGGTTTGGTTCCAAAAAAGTCACACTGACAGATCTCAGCACTACAAGGTTGTAAAAGAGACCATTTCTTCACTTTCACTCTAAAAGTACTGCTAACTACTCTGAAAGAAATGGCAAAACGAAATATGAATATTAGTTCAGGATTTGGAGATACATACTACGCTGGCCAGTAATTTCATATCACAAAGTGAAACTACAAAGATTATGAAGAGACTTAACAAGCAGCATCTCACAAGTTTAACCATGAAAAAATAGCAGTTGATATGCTTTAAAAATGAGTTCCTAACACCTAGAAAAGTACATTAGCTGCAGTGACTGACAGATGAGTTAAGTTGGTCTTCAGGAGTACTTTGTCATAAGACACCGATCTTAGAAGACTTACTTGGAGAAGAGAGACCTAAGGCCAACATAAGTACCGCCAGTCATCTGGCAGAGGGGATTGTAAATGGTAGAGATAGAAGTGAAAAAAAAACCTCTTGTCACCTTGAAGAAAATCTAAGCTATAAAAGCAATCTAAAACAAACATGCACACAGAATGAAAGCTTTCATTCACCATTATCAGTCATATATGATGACTATGACAGAACAGACAATGTACAAAATTTTGACGAAGGTATATTTGGAATGACCAAAGCATCCTGCATGTTCAAACTGCAAAATGTTGATGTTGTTGCTTCCTTTAGAAAGCAAATAAACCGGAAACTGGTATATTAGACATCCTTACCATACAACATCAGGACACTAAATGTTCTCTGAATGAACAGATTTATGAAACACCCTTTTTTAAACAAACAGTAAACACTCAGATTCCAGAACCTAGGTGATGGCCTTTTCACCTTAAGCTACACAAACTTGTGCTTCTGCTAAGTAAATCTAATAATTTGTTTTTACTAGAAAACCCAAAGAGTCCCCTGAGTACAAGACACTACAACAGAGTCAATGAAGCAACATAGCAAATGACCCTGCGAAAGACGACAACGCAAGAAATTTCCTACATGTTTGTATTCAAAACTATTACAAAAATGACAAAAAACACTATTGAAACCTTTTCTGTGCTTCATCTTCCCAACAATATAAATTCAGACAGACAATCTACATAAACTAAGATTTAAAAGTATCCAAAAGGCAGCACTGTGAAAATAACTGACATTTATTAACCCCTCTGGAGATCTTCAGTGCCCTAGAATTTCCACAGCCTTCAACACTGCATTAATAATACAAAGTCCATTCCTGCAAGCCTGCCAGAAAAGACTGGGAAGTGAATAAGCTAAACAATGCTGAAATTCCAAGTGATATTAAGAATCTATGCATGTTTATTTAAATAATAAAAGAAGACTTGTCAATTTAAACAAGAAATGGCCATGAATCTTACATTGTGGGGGGAGGGAACTCTTCAAAACATCACTAAGCTACTTATAATGAAAAGATGAACAAACACAAAAAAAGGCAGTAATTTCAATGTTGCACAGAAGAAACAAAGCCTCATTTGTCTTGGTCTGTCATATCTGGCACGTTGATTCAAGCCAATATTAACACCGACAAGCATTGCCCTACAGAAAAATGTTACACACCAACATCAATTTCAAATTAGGAAGGTGCACAAAAGTTTGGAAATGAAGGGGGCAAACCAGGGGAAAAAAAATACTATTAAATGATATCATGCCTCTCTCTATATAAAAGAATATTCTATTTGGCCCTGAAATCTACACTGGAGATTTGGTTTTACACAGGCTGCCCTTGCATATTTCTTCACTATCTTAGGTGTCCTGCTTTACTTAATGCAGTAAGGTATATCTTTGTGGCCATATATCTTGACATAGTGAAAGCAAAATAATCACGGCACTCAGCAATACCATTAACATTTCTATGTCACGAGGGATTAAAAGGCTGGCCCCAAAGCAGATGCTGTGCAAGCCCTCGGCAGAGGAGCTCAGTGCATATTTCAGACTGTACTGCAGCTGTGAGGGATTGACACCGCTAACTGTGGAATCAAGCTCAGGAGAAACTCTGGGCACAGTTCCGGCATCCGAAATAAATTAAAGTAAACAGTGTTGCTCTCTCTCATCCACCCTGTTAGCAGCCTCTCGGTTGAGCTGGAGACCACACACCCAGACCACACAGCACCAGCTGAACTCACTCGCACGCAACATCTAGGAGCTGTCACTCTGCAGAGGGACGGAGAGGAAAAGAGAGGCAAAGGGGGACACGTGCGCTCGCACACACGCGTGCGTGTGTGAGTGTGTGTGTGTGTGTGTGTGTGTGTGTGTGCACGCGTGCGTGAGCGCCTGCAGAAAGCCACTTGCTCTCTCCTCCCATCCTCACAGCCAGCTGCTTTGTGCGCTTGGGACAAAGAAAAAGAAGGGAGGGACAACAAAAAGGTCTATAAAGCTCACTAAGAAAACATACGGTTTTTGGCCTTTTGCAGTAATGATTCACACTCCTCTGCTAGTGCAGTAGCTGATGAAGGGCTAGCAAAGCCCACTTAACATGAATTAACCTTCTAGCTATCACCTGTCAAAAATAAAGACACAAATCCACTGCACTGCACACATTAAATGACAGTACCATAGCAGATATGATGCACACCACCAATGTGGATATTGACATTTTTAATTCAGAATACTTGATACCCTATTATTTGGAGAATGGTAAAGATTCCCACAAACGACAATTAACTACAGGTAAGATGATGACATTCAAATGCTTTTTCTTCCCAAAAGCATTCTATTGTGGAGTGAAGTTTTGTTCATTACCTTACACAACGAAAAATGAATGAGGCTATACTTAATGCTGAGTTGGGGACTTACCAGCAAGAACTAAAAATGGCAAGCTCTAAAAATAGACTAAAAAGGAGATTAATTAAATTAGAATTAATTAAAAAGATTAATCTATTGTGTAGACTAACGGAGTATTTAAAAGAGTTATGCTTGTGGTGATTTCTTTGTTTCTTTTCATTCAAAAGATCACTTCATGTCCTGATTGTATCACCTGCTCAAAAAGAAAAAAAACAGTAACCAGTAAAATTTAAATAAAAGTTTAAGCAAGACTTAATAAAATCTATTTTACATGTAATCTACTTTAAAGTACGCATCCCCTTCCCTCTACTCCCTCTGTGCACCTCCATGAAGCCCACCAGCACACACCTATTTAACCTAATATCCACACACAATCAAAGAGTCCAGAGCCTCTCATGGTTTCACCATGTCTCAAAATGTGTTTAAGAAACAATCTCCACTTGACAATTATTACACAAAACCACCACACGTAATAATCCAAGTGTCAATACTAACTCTATAAATTTGTATAAGGATATTTTTGCTGCAGAAAATCTGAAACAAAAAAAAACCTCCCCAAAATCTCTCAAGAACCACATTTTCAAAAAAAAAATAGCATAAGATTTCCATAACTTTACACTGAAAATAAAATATTTCCCCAATTGGTTAACTAAATCTAGATACCATTTTATACCAGTTTATACATTAGAAAAATTTAAACAACATATTCAGTGTTACAGCACATTCTTGGTTACCAATTCTGAAGTCAAACCAATTAAGTTTTTTTCTGTTCTGGTCACACTGAGCTGGGTAGAGAAGAGCAATTGCTTAAAAGAAAATGTAAACACAGAAAGTCTGAACACAAATGTTCCTTCCAAAGGTTTCTTCTATTTTGATTCTAAATTGCATTATAACTCTCCAGAAATTAAGTCACCTACTTGATTAAGAACTTTTATATTTACTAGCTGACAAATCACCATCATTAAGAGAGTTTTGAAGAAAAAATTTAAACAAATAAACATATATGTATTAATACCTCAGCTCTATACAAAAACATATTTTTTTTACAGATAGCCGTACCGTACCTAATTTTTCACAAGGCTAATGCATTCCTACACCGACTTCTACCTCTGACATTCAGTAAAAGCTTGCTTCATCTACAAGCCATTCCCCTCACTACGATCCACTTAAATCATTCATCTCTTTGCTTCTGAGCCTCTAAATAACTTAGAACTTGAGGTATATACTTTTAAGTTATTAGGACAATGGTAAAGAATTTCGATACCCTCCCCATTCCAACTCTTTATCTTATTCTTATGTACAGGTAGAAAGGAAAGACATGTTTTCAGCAAACGTATTGAGAAAGATCCAGAAGGGTTTTTTTTAAAAAAAAAAAAAGAAAAAAGAAAACACACACGCACACACAGAAAGGTGGCATTTATTTTTTGCCACAGAAAAGAAACAAAGCAAAACATCACAGATTTTTCCTAAGCAGTATAACTATACAAATAATTCTTGATGAAAACACCATATATAACCACTGTAATTACACAGTATGCATGTTTGAAGTTTGAACTTTTATACTTGCAGGTAGGACTGTAACACTAAATTTAAGCTGTACTGTGCGACTTTCCCAGCAGCTTCTTTTGCTCCAACAACATTTAGGAGAAGGAGACATGCACGCGTTTTCTTGAGACTCGTATTTTTCACTTTTTATCTCAAATGCTCTTCTCAGCTCAGGAAAGCATTCCAGCGTTACCACACAGCATCTTTCTCAAACACATGTATGAATATTTCACTGTCTGCTAGCCTGGGTGCATAGGTATTTTTCTAAAGTATTTCAGACTGCTTCTAGCTTGTATACTCTCAATGCTCATTCATAGTCCTCCACCTAAAGTCCCAACTCTTTTATGGAATTACCATGTTTCCACTGTACTGAAGCTGTCTTGTGAGGAATTGAAGTTCCACAGCCTTCCACAGGCAGTGAAAAGGAAACATGACAAAAATACATCATCTTTCTATGCAGCTGCTTAGATTTTTCAAAAATCAAGTGAAATCAAGTCAAAAAAACTTCTTTACCCTTTTCCAACAAGAAGCAGGGTATATGTATGGAAAACACAAGCAGATTCAAAGCATTATATGACTCACAGAATTAAAGCTATTGCTTTTTAACTGAAAATTTGGAGTGTTATCTTTAAAATTTCTGTTTGTCCTTGATACACAAGTGTATTTTAAATATAGCTTTTGCTTAATACAACACTGAATTTGTAACTGTTATAGACTTTTCAATGTGTTAACTTTCAAGTACAGGATACATTTTGTTAGGCTTATGCATAAAACAAAAGCCAAAACAAAAGCTCAAAATGCAAGTCCAAACATACCAAAATTCATATTATTATCCAATTTACAGAGACTTTTGCATTGCCAGAAACTCCTTCACTGGCTTCTGTGTTATGCAGCCCAAGGTCTGCCTTTAAGAACTAAACTGAAAAATCTGTAGTTCCCTTAAGGTCAACAGAAAAACAGAACTAATAAGGAGCTGTTGTCTCAGAACTTTTGTTTTCCTTAAAAACAAAACAAACAAAACCAGAAAGAAAACAGAGGATTTCACATGCATCTCTGAATGTAATCAGAGCATTTTCTAAAAAAACTGCTGAGCATTCAGTCTGCACTGATCAGTGATAGTTTTTTTTTTTTAAAAAGAGACTAGGTGGATCAATTTCTTTTTGAAGAAAAAGCACTAAGTAGTTTCTAAATAATATTAAAAGTATGCATAAAAATATTTTCTCTACATACCCAAAATACAGCAGAGACAGAACTTTTTTGCTTAAAACTTTATTTTCCTATTCAATATTACAATATACCAATCGCACAATTAATCCTTATTTTCAGGTGTTCATATAATTACTCAATTGAAAAAAAAAATCAGGTTCCCCTTTTTGAGAAGATTACAAAAATGAGACTTTTCTTCCTACTCCACAGAATTTTGACATTGGGGGAACAAGATGCAAACCAACTGCTTTTGAACTGAAATACAGACACATAAGCAAGTGGAAATAATTCTCAGATTAAGGCACAATTTTTGATCAGTTTTATCTCCGAAATGATACTTTGGGAGCTGTCAACACAGATCTTTTCCTTTGTGTACATTGCAAAAAGATGAAACGTCTATATGAAGGGACTGCCCTATGTGCGCACCATCTAATCATCGTTAGTCCCGCAGGCACCATTGCAAACATCTCCCCCACTGCCAAGCACCCATTCCCTCTCCCTGGGAAAAGCAATCTGGAGCACAAAGCTGCACACCACAGCTTAGGTAGTCTAGGACAGGTTAAAGAAAAGCTAGAAAGCTAGTGTCTTACTTCTACTAAAATGTATTTATTTAGCTGTTCCTTCAGAAGATTTTGAATCTTCAGGCAGCTTATGTTTAGCTGTTCTTTCTGAAGATTTTGAATCTTCAGCTTATTTTTAAGTACAGCAGCATGTTCTACTCTTACTGAAAAGCTCTCACAGAAATAAATGCACTCTTCTTAAATGATGCAATGCACTCTTCTTAATACTATTTTCAAATCCATCATTTTAAGTGAAGTACCACTTATTTCTTCTGTGGAGTTTTTTTTTTTCTTTTTATGTACCTTTGTTTGCAAAACTAGTGGCATACACCCCTTCAAGATACGTGCATACAGTACGCCTCTGAGCTTCCTAGTCTGGTTCTGTGCTGGAATACAAATATGTATATGTATATTGTATCATATATTCTTGCAGCAGGTGTCAGCATCCATGTTTTTAAGAATGCTTTTAAGAATAATTTTGACATCCAGCTTTCTGCACCATCCCATTGCAACTTATATTTGTTCATTTTTTATGTATTATATTGAAGGAGAAAGGCCAGAAGGAACAAAATTAAAGTACTCAAAATTTATGTTTAATTCCAACTGTAGTAGCGAAGACTTACACAATTAAATGAATAAATTCATTGAAATAAATTGAGTAAGGCTTAGCATAACATATCTCAAAAGTTTTCCTCACTAAACAAGGCCATGCCCTGTCTTTCTAGTCTACCCACTTAATTGCTTTACTCCAACTTCACTGGGAGGAGTAGCATAAGAACAAACTGCATTAATTACCAGTGGATACAGATTCCTTTTAATGTAACCTACTGACCGCTTGCTTGAGGTCCCATGCTGTATCTGAATTGTCTGCTTTTGCCTCAAAGTCTCAACAGACAGCAAAAGAAAAGCTGTTTCAGAATCACAAGGAATCTTACTACTCAAAATATTAAGATCTAAGAAGTGCTAGAGATTCAAAAACATTCTGTGAACATTACCTCTTGTAGTCAAAATGAACCAGGTTCTCCATACAAAAAAGGATAAGGTGATGAATATGTTATTAAAGATATTTCTTGTTGGTTAAGATAGTGACTTGGAACTTAAAAGCAGTCTTCGAATGATTTCTAAAAATGTCCATAGCTTAAGTTGCTATTTACCACTAATTTCCAATACAGCATTTGTAAAGTTAAAAGAATTAGCAAATCTCTGAAAAAGTGTAATTTACTGAACCAAGACCATGAAAACACAAGACAACTCTATACTATTATATCCCCAAAAAGACAGTGCAAGTTTGATTGGTAACATGCTTTAATTAAATAGTTTCACTTTTGACCTAATCTTAAAAAAAAGGTAAATTTCCTATATGGATGGAAAAAAAAAAAAAGAAAAAAAACCCTTGACATTACAATGTAGATTGATGGTATTTTCTTGAAGATAAGTCCCATTAGCATAAAGAAAGTCATCACATCCTGTATTAAATGAATTTTAAGACAACAAAAATCCCATGCGAGTAAAAACATTATTGTCTGAGAGTGGGCATAAATCACAAAAGCTATAAACTAAGTCATCCATGGGAAAGAAAGCAGCAGCAGGGCATGTCTTTTGCTGCTCCTTGTTAGCTCAGTGCAAGTTGTGACAGAGACTAAGAATCAAACAGCATGAGAAAATACTTTTTCTAAGTCACAATTTTGTTTATCTGCACTTTACAGAAAAAAAAAGAAGCCCTTTAACTATTTTGATCAAAAGCAAATCTAAACCAAGAGGTTTACACTACTGAAACACACAAAAATCATTAAAAGAAAGGGGAAAAAAAGGCTTACTTATTTTAAGAAGGTTCAGAAAGCCGGGGAAGTTAAAGTGAGATTACTATTTGGAACTAATTTTTGTAGTGTGGATATTCATGGTTTGGACTTAAACAAATGCTCTGTCAGAACTAAGATTGCTTAATACTTCATTGGCTCTCAATTCAAAGCATTCCAGTATACAGCTAAAAGCTGTTAATCTAAAAAAGAGCACACAAGCAGCAGGAAATGGGAAAATTATTAAAAAAAAAAAAAAAAAAAAAAAGAAGAAGAAAGAAAGAAAGAAAGAAAGAAAAGAAAAAAGGACCACTATTTTGAACAGCATTGAAGCTGGACAGAATGGCAAGTGCTGCCATGCTCAGGCATCCACTACTCCCTTTTCAGCCTCCTAATAACAGCAGAAATACCAGAGACGAGGAGGGAAGACGTTTGGTCACCAGCTCAGGGCCCTGGTAGACTGCAAGGCAGTCACACTGACTTGGGCAGAAAGGACAAACGAATAAATGAAGCCTGGGAGGAAACGTGTCGCTACCAGTCCCTACCAATGGCAGTGAACACTTCTTGATGACTGCACGGTATCTGGGCTTGTTCCAAGGCTTTTTCCTCTCTTCTTACAGCACCTGCCCGCGTGCCCGTTCACTTGGGCGATTCCTGAGGACTTCCTGCCGGACTCGGTGCGGGGCCGGGAAACCAGGCGCGGCCCTGCCTGGCCCCGCCAGCCCCCGCTTCTCCGGCTCCCCCGCCGGGCGCCCTGGACCAGCCCGGCCGCGCGGGCGGGCGGCCCCG